>CM035352.1:6780271-7040214 GCA_020137815.1 Hormiphora californensis
TAAAACCAAAAAAAAATGTTGGGGGAGGGTTTTTGGATCTACTTTTTGCGGCATTTTGTTGTTGTTTTCCAAATTAAAACCTGTTTTCAAAAAAAAAATTTGGGAATTAAATTTCAAAATGGTTTTTTTTTAAAAATTTTTAAACTGATACAGAAAAAGGAACAGAAAAGCATTTTTTTTCAGGGGTAAAAGGGCGGAAAATTGAGAGGGTAAAAGGGGTCGGGGCGACTTAAAATAACCCTGTTTTAAACAGGTGAGAAGGAAGGCTGAAATCGAAAAAGGGGGTGAGAGTGTATAACCCGGGTAATTATCGGGTTTGACGTGAAAAATTGAAGGGGTTGGGCCCGAGGGGATATACTGCACGTGCAAATTGAAGATGATATAAGGGGCGAGTGGGTTGATAAGTGCATTGAGGTTAGTCCTCGTGGGGAAGGGGGAGAAGGGAGTGGGCATTAGAATGGACGAGCAGTCTAGTTAAACGGCTTTCTAAAATATTGACATACAAAATTTATGTACGAAAGATTATGAAATGGGCGCTTCAGTCAAATATTATCAGGGGGATTAGTACCGCGATAAAAATAACACACACGCCTTTAAAAAAAGAGGAGAAGAGAGGGAGGAGAAAAAAAAAGGGGGAGGGGGGAGAGAGGAGGACTACGAAATTTTAGAGCTAGCACAGGAAACGGCCAAACGCAATTTAAAGGCGGGCCCAGCAGTGATGTGTATATTTTTCTCTCGCCTCTCTCATTTCCTCTCTTTCGTCTCCACTCCCCTTTTCATCTCATACGTTCGACATGCGCAATGAATATTCCGCACTGCATTGCCCTACTACCAACTCCAAAAATGCAATTCTAGTGAATACATATTCAACTCTTTTTCGTTCTCTGTGCTTTTCTCTGTTCTGTTCTAGTCTCTCTGTCCCTCTAGCTCCCTCCCCTTCTCTCTCTCTCTCTCTCTCTTTCTCCCCTCTATCTCCAAAATTTTTCTTTGTACCAGTATATGCGACTGGAAACAGAGTTTAACTTCTCTTTTTCTCATTCGCTAATGAGTGTGACTTTAAACGCTCTCTATTCCAAACAGAAATCAATGACAGATCAACAATACATTAACCGATTATTTGTTTTAAAAACAAAAGTCGAACCACGTTAGCGCCAATCGTTACATAATTTTTTGTTTTTTGGTCTCAAAACATACTTTTAAAATATGGTTTATATACGCCAATTAGAACCCCTCTAATACAGAGTGCAGTTCGTGAAAACACACACCTACCAAAACCATTTGTCGGCCAGTCCTTCTGCGGGTCCATTTTGGGTTTGACCTTAACCCCCCCCAAACCCAACCCCCTCCCCAAATCCACCACAATTAGCCGAAAGTCCGGACCGGGATGGATGAAGAAGATAGATCCCTTCTCAGAACCCAAGCGGAAATGTAGCCTAAGAAAGGAAACAGGCAGAAAGAGAATGAAAAGAGAGGAGAACATAAAGAGATCAGTCCAGAGAGACGAAAGGGAAAAGAAAAAGGTGGTTAGCGAGAGCAAAGAGTATTAAAAAGAGGGAGGGATAAAAACAGACGAGACATAGAACGTCAAAGGAGGGGTTTTGAACACAGATGAAAGATGAAGACCCAAGAGAAAAGTTTGAGATATTGAGAGTAGAAGAGAGCATGAGAAGAGAAAGAAGAGAGAAACGGAGAGAGAGAGAGGAAAGAGTTTTTGGAAATGGAGAGAGAGAGAGAAAAGAGGGAAAAGAATAGAAAAGAAGAGAGGGGAGGGGATGAGAAGGAGGAGAGAGAGAGAGAGAAAAGTAAGGATGCACATCTGCTTCTTGTAGTGGCCACCACACGTGATAGATTTAATGAGCTAGAGGTCGTACAATCATGCTCAGAAAGGTCAAAGAACTCGCGGAGACAGGAAAATATATGTGTGTGTGTGCACGTTAGCAGTTAGGACAATTAATTTCCGCTCTTTCATTTTCTAAACTGCCTCAAGCGTGTCAGCTTCCTCACTCAGCTTGGATATATATCCCTGGATACTATGGAATATATCCAGCTTCTTCAATAGCTAATGAGATACTATCTCAGTAATATCAGACATTATCTCAGAGATATGATCCAACAGAGTGATATGACGTGTCCCTAGATACTCTAAACATTTCAAAAGCATGCAGAAATTGACTTGGATGGATCAAATGACAGCAAAATGACACCATTGTTTAACATGTTTTGTTTTGGAAACAAGGTCTGTTAAAAACAGCCGGGAAACTGAACACTATCAAATGTTTACAAAAACATGTGAATGACACCCGACGTGATGTTTACAAAAACATGAACGACATCCGATGGGCAGTAATTACTTTTAGATCTGGCAAAGACCACGCACACGTAGAGGGAGGAGGACAAAGAGGTTGAGGCAGCGGAGAGAGGGAGAAACCGCAGTTACTGGGATAATACCACTTAGCTCTCTCCCTTTCTCTTTCTATCTTTCTCTCTATCTCTCTCTAACTGAAACTCTCTCTAACTCTCTCTAACTCTCTTGTTCAATCTTCCTAAGTGTTTGGGGTCCTTACTCCTTTGAATTATGGGAGTGTACAAATTCTATTTACAAGTGAAACTCGATCTATCTAGAGAGTTCCTAGGTCCAGCAAGAGAGAGGGAGGGGAGTTTCAGAGAAATGAGGTCAGTAAAAGTAGGAAGAAAATAACATGGATAATGGATACGGGACGGATTGTTGGACCACCTTTTTGCTGAGCAGGTTTAGCTAGTTTGGAAGCATGGGAGACCGGCTGAGTTACCCAGCAATATGAGAGTGCAGAATGCTCCTAGTGTACTAACACACAGCTGGCGGTACTGCAGAACACATACAACAACACCTCCACCAGCTGCTACCTCGGTCTAATTGGGCAGCTAATTTACGGCAGCTTCTTTGACAGACCTGCACCCCCTCCTCCTCCACAACTACCCCTCCTCTGCAGCAACTAACAGCTTACTAGAAATGTTGTGGCACAACTTTATATATTCTACAGCAATAGGGATATTATGTGTGTTATAGGGGTCTGAACTAATTGTAGCACACGTGTGTACATGAGGGTACTGGTGGGGGTCATACAGTATTGAATTGGAGTTGCTCAGATTGAATTTAGATTGGGGAGCACTGTTGGTGTATATTAAATGTAATCTCACCGAGACACAGAGGAGAGGTGGAGGATAGGAGAGATGGAGGATAGGAGAGATAGAGGTAAAGAGTAAGAGAGAGAGAGATGCCCAATATGTAATGAAGGGGGGGGGGGTGAAGCCGAAAAGGTGAATTAACCTAGGGAGACAAAATCTAAATATACCCTATCATTATAGTAGTCTGACTCCTAAATACATGCTCTCTATTTCTCTATCTCTCTATTTTGCTTCTATCTTGCTTCTGAAGACACGGAGAGAAGCTCATAAGGATGAATAGTATCAGAAGACATATAATTACGGTTTGTAGCAGGGAAATTAATATATCGCATAATGAGGGCAATTACAGCCTGAGAGATATATTGACGTTACACAAGAATAAAGACACACAGCACGACAATAACTGTCAGCAATTGACTGTCAGCAAGTACCTGGGAAGAGGGGGCATGTAATACAGGGTGTGCAGTATTTTATGTTGTTAGGTTCTAACCCTCTATTACATTTGCGGAGCTCGCGGAAATGGGGTCTTACTAGGTAATATTGTATGATGCTCCCTAGTTTTATTCTTGTGCGTGGTCGGTGTGATTATAACAGGTATTTGGGGGGCTGGAACCCCCAGGTATTACCATGCTACCCACGGGTGACACCCTCCTTCCCCAGTAACCAAATACAAACATGATGGCCGTGAATTAGCGTGTAAAATAACCTCTCTCTCTCTCTGAGGGGAAGGAAAGAGCTCTCCGGCACTTCACAGAGCTCTATCTATTGGCTGGTAAATAGTTGCCTTGCTCGACCCTCCCTCCCTGCGCCAAGTAAATAGAGCGAACAAGTTAATAGAGTGGAACTTCACGAAACAAGTCATTGAGTAGATCATATATGGGGGGATACACACACGCATTACTCAACTTCTAGTAGCGGTCACTCTGCGAGGACACACGTACTGAAATCTAAACACTGCTTGGACCGTGAGATCTCTCTCTCTCTCTCTCTCTCAAACCCTGACGGAGGGCAATTAACCCTTCATTAATTGCCATCATGTGGAGAGAAAAGCAATTTAACAGATAGTAAATTGTCAGTATGACATAACCAGTTTCGGAACAGTATCTTGCCTTGCTCGACATATATAAACATAACAAACAGTATCAGGAATGAAAGTAGTGCTGCAGTATCAGGGCGGGGACATAAAATATGGAAAGTGTATACACTACTAAAATTGAGGCGTAACGGATAAAATGAGAAAGCGAGAATGAGGGATAGATAGGGAGAGAGAGAGAGATGAAGAGAGAGAGAAGAGAGAGAGAGAAGAGGAGAGAGAGAGAGAGAGAGAGAGAGAAGAGAGAGAGTGAGAGAGAGAGAGTGAGAGAGAGAGCGATAGTTGGCAACTAGCTACACTTTCCTGCCGATCACTGTGTGCAAGCTAACTTCTAGTAGAGTACAGCACGTGACTTGGTGTATCTAACTGACAATATGAGAGAGGGGGAGGGGCTTGTCATGTGTTTACGAGATACTAGATAGAGAGGGTCGAACAAGACAAGGAGGGGCCAGTTAGGATATGAGAGGGGTGGGACTCAGGTATAACTCCGTTACGACTTACGCGAATTTAACTAAAACTGTTTAACTGATGGAGGGAGAGAAGGAGACAGAGAGATAGAGAGAGACAGAGAGAGATAGCGAGGGAAACAGAGAGAGTGACAGAGAGATAATGATATGTCCTCGTTTGAAGTAGCGAAAGCACCGATAATAACGCCCAACCAGAGTTATTCCTAAGCTGGCGACATATTTGAAATTCTCGATTAAAATAGTTTAAAGGTGCAGGATATGATTTCTCTCTAACAATTTAAATGGGTACTTTTCAAGCAAGCTGTGGGCATATATAATTGAATAACTTAACTACCCAGCTTGAGAGAGACATATACATGCTCAATCAACTAAAAATAGGGCAGCGACATATTTTAATAAGGTAGTACATAGTTTTATAGTTTTCTAGTAGTCACCAATGACTGAGAATTAGAAAACTAGGCAAGGAAATATTGAAACACTTCAAAATTTGATTTGCCCGATGGGCCCGATAAAAATAAATTGTCACATCGGATTTACTATGTAATGGCACACTTAACACTATTTTACAAATCGATACCCTGTAAAACAAGACCCGATAATCCCGGGGACCCTACACATATTATTCAGTGACTATCACCTGCCCTCCCACTTGACCCCGACTGTATTACGGTACAAACCCGAAGAACAACGGTACAACTACGTTGAAAATCTCTAAGGGCTCCCAATACTAGTCATTAATTGAGTTGTGACCTAGTGGAGATCGGACGCTTATTCTCCCTGTGTACTGGCCAGCCTTCTGAAAGAAATGACTTCGTTACTTGTGCTAAAAGATTTTAACAATGTGGAGAGAGAGCAGAGAGGCAAGAGAGAGGAGGAGGAGAAGAGAGAGAGAGAAGAGGATGAGAGAGAGAGAGAGAGAGAGAGAGAGAGAGAGAGAGAGAGAGAGAGAGTCAGTTACAGAGAAATCGGAATGGCTAATAGCGTGAGATCTTGAAAGGGGAGGTATTTCCATTTGCAGGGGAGTGCTAAAAACCTTGATGAGGGATTGTAGGAGAGGAGGTAAAACCAGGAATCACTATCCGCTAGAAATATGTTCAAATCCTTCTCTGAGATGCTGTTCAGGTGCTCAACTTTGCATTTTCCCCTGGAAATATAAAATGGTTTAAAGCAACTGATAGTATCTGTCAGATATGTTGGTAAACTTTCAACCCCATACCTACAGGGCCTTGTAAAAAACGTAATAAGGGGATGTGTAACGTACCAACGAAGCATTAACGGCACGTTCAATAGATCATAATGGAAATTGAATATTCGGGGGGCAGTGGAACTGGAATAATACTTTTTCGACGAATAGAGAATGAGACAGGTAAAGGAAATGAACATATTTCCATCTCTCTGTCTCTCTCTCCCGTTCTCTGTCTCTGTCTCCATTTCTCTCTCTCTCTCTCTCCTCTCTCTCTATCTCTCTCCTGACTCTCTCTCTCTCTCTCCTCTCTCTCTCTCTCTCTACCTTTCTTGTCTCTGTCTTGTCTCTGTCTGTCTCTCTCTTCTCTCCTCTATCTCTGCTTACTCGCTCTCCCTCTCTCTCTCTCTCCTCTCTCTGCTCGCTCCTCTCGTATTGTATTGCAACATCCCAATCGATTAAGGAGATCCAGAAACTTCTATACAGCTTCATCTTGACAACCAAGTTACTTACAATGAAGGCAATCCATGGGAATGTTTAAAACTTGTGCTAAAAGAAGAACATGCTTGAGTCTCGACCCTCTCGCCCTCCCATTACATGCCCCACACATGGGTAGAGGAAGGGGTGTATACTACATGTTACGTGACATCATATTATACAATAAGATATCCCACACACAATAATTAGATATATCTCACACACTTCTCAAATGTTTTAAAAGACCATACGGTGTGGTCAGTGGTGAATATCACATATAAACGGTTTAACTAACTGGTGAAATTTGTCGAGTAAGGTAGACCTAGAACCTAGGCAGAATATGGGAGTGTTTGAAAAAGCGATAAACTTTTTAGGAACCTCTGTGGCAATATGAATGAAGGGAGAGCTACAAATTAATAGAGCCTGTCTAAAGTCCAATTTTTTATTTAAGCGACAGGCCGCCGCGCATCAAAATGCAGCGCTTGGAATCGATTTCCGGTTCCTGATAAGCTAGCGACTTTTTCTTGGTGCCATTGGAAAGATAAACATTTTATCTTTCCAACGCAACCAAGGATCAAGTCTTTATCTTATCAGGAACCGGAGATATGACCAATTAACTAATTGAATGCGCGGCGGCCTGTCGCTTAAATAAAAAATTCGACTATAGTGTCGCGGGGTGAGAGGGTCGAGCAAGGCAACCTGACAGGCCAATCTAGCGAGACGAAGATGGAAAGACGGATACATCAATTAGGCAGTAATAAACCATGTAACTCACAAATCCAATCATGGATCGTCCCAAAAACGAAAACCAATTAAAAAGTTGATTGAGATTGGTGGGTGCCGCTGCACGCGGTGGCTCCACATGATGGAAGGCTGAGCGCGGTATGCGCTCACCTTTGCACTATAAAAGAACCTCCGCGCGCTACGGCAAACACCCCCAAAAACACAACGAGAGTCAGACTCAGAGCGGCGTGATTAAATTGATTGGTACATGTCGGGGAGCTGGGCGTTTCTATACCTTAGTGCCTCGAGAGTACACATGTCACTGCAATTGGACGAGAACAGCTCCTTGGCTTTAAGTCGAGGAGATTTTATCATCCGAACTTTATCTGAAGGAGGTCCATGTTTTTAATATATGGTCTAATTAATGAAATGTAGTATAATGCAGACGTTGCAACATGTACATGCACAATCGGATAAGAGAGGGGAGAAGCGATAGAGAGAGAGAGAGGAGAGGAGTGAGAAGAGGAGACGGGAGAGAGATGAGAGAAGAAGAAGAGAGGAAGAGATGAGGAGGATAGAGAAGAGAGGAGAGAGAGAGAGAGAGAGGTGGAGAGAAGAGAGAGAGGAGGAGAGATGAAGAGAGAGAGAGAGGGAGAGAGAGCCGGAGGAGAATGAGCACGATGAGACGAGGAGATGATTGATAGAAGCAGAGACGAGCAGAAGAGAGCAGAGAGGGAGAGAGAGAAACACGATACACGCCCTATCTTCTAAATGACGGCACGTCCTATAATTATCCCGAATAATAAAGTTCCTGAATTATATGCAAGAGAGGGGGGTGTCAAATATTCCACGCCCTGTTGTGGACATATACTGTGACTCTCGGTTGGTCTATCAGTTGTAGGAGAATCCTGTTGGTAGATAGCTTCCGGGACCTCACTAGTTCGATAGAACCATTCAACTTGTACCACCTCTTTCGGTTTCTGAGAAATGGGAACTTGAATGGGATGTGAATCAGATATCTCTATCTCTCCAACCCGGATAGAGGGGGAAATGTATTAACTCTCTCTCTCTCTCTTTCCAAGAGCGTGTGGATATAAACAATGGAGCCCCAAAACTATACATAACTTGTTCAAACTCTCTCACGCATAGAGTACGTTCTGCACAACAGTATGAACTATTATACAAGCTTCCCCCCTACAACTAGTATACAAGCTAGAAACATGAAATATATATTCACTAAAGGAGGGAGGGGTCTAGACAATGAACAATGTTCAGACAGTGTCTCGTGTATGAACAATACAATGAACAACCCGGGGGGGGGGGGGGGGGTAACTTACATGTTTCACGTCCTTTATAGTCCCAATGTACCAGGGGATATCCGGCCTGTGGCTATCTACATAAACCGTATCTGGAGCGGAGAGAGAGAGAGAGAGAGAGAGAGAGAGAGAGAGAGAGAGAGAGAGAGAGAGAGAGAGAGAGAGAGAGAGATAGAGAGAGAGATAGCGAGAGACAGCGACAGACAGAGAGATAGTGACAGACAGAGAGAGAGAGAGAGAGAGAGAGAGAGAGAGAGAAAGAGAGAAAGAAAAAGAGAGAGAGTGAGAAGTCAACATACCTCCTATGAAGTACTCAGTTCCCTCAAATTCACAATCAGAGTTCAACTTTCCCTTACTCTTCTTTTCATTTTGACGGCTCTGAAATGTAATAATATCGTGAAACGTCTGAATTCTGAAACGACACAATTCACTTCAAGAGTTGTTGAAACACATCTTTATGTGTGGTAATGTGGTTATAATGTGGTTATGTGGTCTCGCATATGGTGAGGAAGAGGTTCGTTCTAGGAGGTGGTTAGCGAGTTGATGCTGTAGACTGTGCGACTATTTAAACAGCTTGAAAACCACCCAGCTACTTAACTTGTTGTAACTACCCCTACAACTCAATTATGAGAGAGGGAGAGAAGTGGGGAGAGAAGTAAAGGGTGTTTAGGGCAATATGTGCAGTACTAGAAACTACTACTACCATTTGGGGCATGGGCCTCTAAATTGTCTCTAATATGTGCAATGGTAGAAACTACTACATGGGCCTCTAAATTGTCTCTAATATGTGCAATGGTAGAAAATACTAAATGTGCCTCTAAATTGTCTCCAATATGTGCAGTACTAGAAACTACTACATGGGCCTCTAAATTGTCTCTAATATGTGCAATGGTAGAAAATACTAAATGTGTGTCTTCCCCAATTACCTGTGGGCTATCAGTGTTCCTTCCAGATGTTCTGTTAGTTTTCTGTAGAGCCCGGGTCAACCTTCGTTCTGCCGGTGGTACCTCTTCGCCCATGATACTCAATAAATCATCCTTCTATTAGGTGGTTATTTATTATTCACTGAGTCATAATTATCCCTTTTTCTGAATACCAACTTATTGTAATATGTTAAAGGACAAGGAGAATGAAGTTAAGAGAATCGTATAACTATCAATGGTTACACTATAACAGTAACTAGACGTCTAGTTACCAACTCCTCTTTAGGGGGTAACTGGAATCATTAGTTGTAACTATTTAACTAAATGAAGGCTCACTTCAAATCATAACGGCTAGACATCGTAGTGTTACTAAAGGGGTGTTAAAGGGGTGCTATGTACTAACTTGTTATGTGCTAACCCTCCCTTTACATTTGTAAAGGGACTGGGAGCTCGCGAAAAGAGGGTCGAGCTAGGCAACTACTACTAGATAGAACACATTATAAGAAAGTTGTTCGATAATTATTTTTAGTTTAAACCTTTTATAAATGAGATTTATATAAATCTCTATTTAAGGCTAAATCGGGGTGCAAGTTAACCAGTTTAACTCTTTCAAACAATTTTAAAAAGTGTTTACTGCATACAAGGATCAATATGTCAAATATTGACAATCTAAACCATGTAAACAAAGTCACATGTTACAAAACACAGGTACTAGTGTTATACTGTATAACTTATACAGTTACAATATCTGATAACATACTGAATTAAACACTACAGTAATACTGATAACATATTGAGTCATAAACATGTCCGATTTGAAATGACGTTACTCGTGTATGCATATCAGAAATAAATTTCATCTTAGTCGCATACAAGAAGTAAGAACCCGTTATTTTCAAACTATTATTGAGACGAAAGTGCTTGCATAATATTTACACAAAAGGGGGCATATAATATGTAGAGAGGAACAGATATAATATGTAAAGGGAGGGAGGCAGGTACTCAAAAGGGTCTAAATGGTACACAGAGGGCCCTCCGTGGCACGTGACCGGGTGTAACTTGGGTCGGTGAGAGAAAGAGAGGGAGAGAGAGAAAGAGAGGGAAGACATGTAGAGAGAAAGAGAGGGAAGACGGTGAGAGAAAGAGAGGGAAGACATATTATATAGGGGGATGCAAGAAATGAAATAAAAGGGTTGGACCAATTTACCATTAAATATAAGTGATCTAAGCACAATAAATGTCCATAACAAAAAAAAGGATACAAAATAGGCATAATGAATGAGCGACTTGAGTAGTACGGCGGTTGAGTAGCCCAGAAAAAAAGGGAAGGGAATATAGAAAGGGTGGTAGAGAGAGAGAGTGAGAGAGAGAGAGAGAAAGAATCAAGACTACAAATAGAAGGAATAGAATATATTTATGCGTTTCATGTTACCGGGACAACTCAACCCCCCTCCCCCCCCGCTCCGTTGTGCAACACTCTGACAGTGTGATACGATGAATTATATGGCACCGGCCGGGGGAGCAAATAGACACATATCACATAACAATGCATCGTAGGAACATAACAATGTTCCTAGGGGCTAGGATGTTGCAATTTGAATGTAAACATCTTGAAGTGATGAACACATATATTTCGATATACAAATACAAAAAAGGCAAAGGAAAACAAAACCTATTTGATGTGCATATAAGTGTGTAATTAAGTGGGGTCCAGCCCTAAACAAGTCAAGTCCACCGGCCAACCACAGCATTTATTTAGGGCTGGACCCCTCATTTTCCCAGAACTAACTATGTGTGTAAAGATTGCAATGAACCCCCCACATCAAATTACCCGAGAAACAGAGAGGGAATATAAAAAGCAGCTGGTACCCCGGCAGCAGGTGTTCAGATCCATTAACACATCTGTGAGCTATCCCCCCTCAACTGCAGTACTACATATTATTCAGGTACCCTCCACACATACAAAGAATATAAATGGATGGGTGGATTGAGCAATATTTATCATGTTACAAAAAATCAGATCTGAGGACTAATTACACCATCCAATCATGGTCATCGTTTAGAGAGAGAGAGTTATGGAGAGATGCACAATATGACGTCAGGTAACTGGTATAATTGCTACCAGTTGTGCCAGAAGAGTATAATGTGAGTGAATTGTGCTGATTACTGCTTGCCAGAAGTCAGAACTGTATAATAATGAATTAAATGTTGTGTTCAGTGAACTGTTCACCCTTGAGCTAAAATATATCAGCACACCAACTGCTATAATTCAGGCCTCGGGGGACCACAAAACGGATGATGTGATTCCAAACAAGTAAGAGGGTTGTAACACCACCGAGAATAAACCAGGTATGTACCAACGTGGATTACCCACCACCCACGAAGATAAAGACATGGTTCCCCGGGGAGCATTCTTATTTGAGCAATATTTGACAGATACGATATCGAGGCGACGGCATGTGATGGGGCATGGGTGATGGGGATTTGTACCAATGCTGAAGTCCATAAGCGTTGATGCTTCCAGAGCGTAGTACAAACTACAACCACTACAAATATAAATTCTCGGGTGTGGGGTAGAATTCTCGAAAAATTAAGGATAAATGAGTTTCCAACAAAGAAAATTTACGAATTTTAAGTGGGACAGTAATGTTTTGTGATTATTACTGCTAGTCTAACAAACGTAATGGAATGGGGAAGCGTGATTTAGCCGCAGAGGCGAATAAGGAACCATAATAAAGTTCAAGAGCGCACCCCATCCAAGAGCGTACCACCTCCAAAAGACACCACTCCAAGAGCGCACCACATCAAAGAGAGCTCCCCGTCCAGAAGATACCGCGCGCAGGGGACACCACGCGCAGAAGAGACCGCACGCGCAAATACAACGCCGCGCTGGTCTCTTCTGCGCGTGGTGTCCCCTGCGCGTGGTATCTTCTGGATGGGGAGCTCTCTTTGATGTGGTGCGCTCTTGAAGTGGTGTCTTCTGGAGGTGGTGCGCTCTTGGATGTGGTCTCTTTTGGGTGTGGTGTGCTCTCAGGTGTGGTCTCTCTTCGATCGGGTACGCTCTTGGGTGCTCTTGGAGGCTCTTGAACTTTATTATGGTTCCTTATAATCAAGAAATTCCTAAGAAATTTTTAAAAATCTTTAAAAAACTGAACTCGGCTCAGCAAAAAAATGAGAGCTGTTATGGATTAAATTGTTGCGCGGCGCGGCGCGTTTTTTGCGCGTTACAAGTCATCACCGATAAAATGTTTTCCTCCGCAAGCAGCTGAGATTCTGACCAATCAGCGTCGAGTTGAGCCCTGCCATTCCTGTGCGACAAAGGAGGAAGAATCTCTCACTTTCTAACAGGCGTCCGTTCACCAGCCTACACACACACGGCTTTATATGCTGGTATGCCGGGTTGCTTTTAACGGCTATCAGTACCACCAACACAACCACTGGGTTTGGCTGGTTTAACTGTTTTTTTTTCAGTGGTGCACCGACCCGGCGCGACAACCTTATCTGCGCCAAATTTGATCTTACACCGGATGCCACTGGTACTTTGCCAAGAATAGCTTTTTCAAACAAAATGTAGGGTATTAGGTAATTCTGCCATAGAAAACTATGTATGTTCTGCACCACTCTGAACCATTTTTAGCTGATGTCTGTAATAATAAATATACAGTTCTCTCTTCTCACTCCATTCTCTAGTAGTAGTTCCACTCTCCCTCAACGCTACCATCCATAGTTCTATTAATAGCTTTTTGGATTATAGCTGAGACTATTGATTAGATTGATAAAGGGAGCCAGATATTAGAGAGAGCGTGATTTGCGGGTTGCGAAGCCCTGAGGGTCATTGGCTCTCGCTCTCTTACCCCTCTCTTGATTCTACCAGCTACCAGGACTGACTTTAGTATAATTGCTGGTGTAGGATGCATTCAGGAGAAGAAGGTCGGTTAATATATGGCTACTGGTATTAGCCTGTTTGTTGTTGTTAATTTAATAATTAATTTGTAGGTTTGCAATTAATTTAACAATTTTCATTTTTCTACGGGGACAGAGATCCTGGAACTTTGATTCTCAGAACTCTTAGCTTGAACTGAAATAGATGCGCACTTGTGATCACAATAAATTAACTTAATGAATATTTGATAAGCTGCTTGAGATTTGAATTGTTCATACTGCACGGAAAGTTCTGAGTTGAAATAATAAAAAACAGACTTCAGAGGCGTACTTAGATCATTGATTTGATCCTTGATTTGATCCTTCGAGAGAAGGTTCGTAGATAAACTTTGAGAAAAAAACTTGAGGAAAATATGACCTTGTGATCGTATTATTATCGCGTTTCTACTCCATTTCGGGGATGTGGATCACACCGCATTCGACGCAGTGTGCTCCGCGTTCGTGAGGGTTCGGTAGATCAAACTTCGCGAAGCTTCTATCCACCCGTTTCCTCCATCTCCCTCTCTCTCTTTTTTTTCTCTCTCTCTCTCTCTCTCTTTCTCCGTATCTCTCTCACCAACTCACTCACTCACTCCTCTCTCTTATCTACAACACCACCACCCACTCTCATTTAACCGATGACAGGACTTCGCATTCCCATTCTACTTTCTCTCAATTCTAACGTAACATCATTTACCACTCTCACTCCGCTTGCCTCCTCCAGTCTCCACGCAGTACTCCTTGTTGTTTTATCCATTTATTCCATATTTGGGTGGCACATCCGTTATAATGGAGCGCATGAGGGTCTGCCCCTTCCCCCCCCCCTTTCTGGATATTCTTGCTTGCAGGTGTGTAACTTGATTTATATCTGATAAAAAGGGGGGCCCTTCCCCTTGTTTTTGGGAAGGTTTTCCCCACCCAAAAAGGGGCCCCCCCCCCCCCCCAAAAACCCAAAGAAAACCCCCCCCCCCCCAAAAACCCCCCTTTTTTTTCTTATCTTATTTTATTTTCCCCTATCTCTTCTTTTTACTTTTTTCTTTTCTCCTCGCCCAAAAAAAAAAACTATAATTTTTATTATTCGTAGTTATACAAAATCACAGAAGGGGGTGCTGGAGTGACTTTAAAAAAGGGGATCCCCCCAACCCCCGAATTTCCCCCTTTCTTCCCTTTTTTCCTCCTTCCCTCTTTCCCTTCTGGTAGTGCCCCCCCCCCCCCCCCCCCCCCTCTTCTCTCTCTCTCTTCTCTCTCTCTCTCCTTCTCTCTTCCAGATTTTCATAAAACAAGGCAGTGAAAAAGGGGACAGGGGAGTAAAAAATGTGGACAGGGGAAATGTGAAAAAAATGCCTCCACAGTGCGCTGTGCAGGGGAGTTTTATGCCTATAAAGTGCGACAAAATTTTTAATTTTAAGAAAAGTGAGGAATGAAGTGAAGGTCGAAAAGTTTTGCCCTGGTCGCTACAAGGGGGGTTGGGCTTATAAGCAGTGCTTAGGTTTGATGTTTTTGGAAAAAAAAGTGTTATAAGATATGGTGGTGGGTTGGTTTTAGAGGAGTTGAGAGGTAGAAGTGTCGTGGGTTAGGGGCTGTTGGTTTGGGTTAAAAATTAATTTTAAATTTGGGGGGGCAGTCCAATTGATTCCCCCTTTTAAGAAGCCAATGATTTTTATTGGGGTATAATCATTGAATATTCCTTCTTCTCATTTTCTACCTGCCAAGATCTCCAAAAAGATATCCTGAAAGGGGGGGGGGGTAATTTTCAGGCCAAATAGATTTATATCGTTATTCGTTGATTATCCCCTTTTGCTATGAACTAAGTATTTAACATCAAGCTTTAATTTATTTTATGATTACTAATTTTGACTTAGTATGGTCGTCTAGAAATAACATCCCAATCATATCAAATTTGCGTTTTTTGCCTGAGTGCTACTGAACCATGTTATAGCCAGTGCATGCACTGAATATGTATGTTTGTACACACACATTTTTTTCTCTCTTCTCTCTTCCGGAAACGGAGATCGACAAATAAGTCTCTCTCTCACTCTCAGTCCTAACAAAATTTCCCCTCTAATCTCTCTCTCTCTCCTCTACTCTCCTTTCCTTTTTCCACTTCTCAAAAAGGGAGGACATAATCTCCCATAAACAGGGCGGGAGCCGTTCTATTTCTCTCTCCATCCCCCTCCAATCCTTTTCTTCATCTCCTCCCCAAACTCTTTCCCCCCTCTCTCTCCCCATCTCTATCTCTCCTTCCTCCATCTCTCTCCGTGGCACACCAACAACTCTTCTCCCAAGTCACTGCATCTGGGGTAGACCCCTCCAAAATGAACGGCTCTCAGAGAAAGTGGGACATTGTAAGCGCTCTGTGTGTGCGCGCGCATCAGTAATGTCCTCGATACTGCCAGACCATCTTCCCCATCCCAGTCACCCTCCTCCACCCTGACCTTTCTATCCTTCTCTAGCAGCTTGTAACATGGTGTGCCAGCAAGTCAAGACGATATCACGACCTTACTGTTAGAGAGTGCTCAGGTAAGACTCCTTGATTTCAACTTGATGGCCAATAAGTTCTAACAGTAGTCCACCTCCTTCAGAGAAAGCGCACAAGGAGAGGGAAGTTTGTTCGTTCGTCTTACTGCTGTGGAGAGAGAGTTGTGTGTACGTGTAATCAGAGATATAAATAGCGTCTCCTGCCTATAACTTCATTGTAAGTAGAACGTGAGAGGCATGTACCGCTCTCCCTCTCTCTCTCTGAATTTCAATGCCAAACCCGAATCCCATGTTGTATCCCTGACATGGGTAATTAGAAATGTTAGTTTTAAATTAATGTAAATTATTTAGTCCTTCTTTTATTTCCCTAAATGGCATAATTTTCTCATGGTCACCAATTATCAGATGTTCTAACACTCAACTAATTAACTAATCCTCCCCTATTTTCAGATGTCCACGTCCAGTCTGGCTCTCCTTATGTCAGCCTATCCATCCTCCCCTGAGGACAGTGACTCCTCGACCCTTCCCTCATCATCCAAAGCTCCCCTCCCTCGCACTGACTCCTCCAGCTCCCTGCCAGCCCAAGAATCCTCCTCCCAGTGCAGTGAGATCCCAGTAAAAGAGGAGATCTTGGAATATACAGATGGGGAGGGTAGTTATTTCTATGTGCCTCCTGAGGAGGTAGAGGGTTCTGACCAGGAGGGACCAACATACCTCCCTGAACAAGAATTCACCTCCTTAGACCGGTCTATCACCGGGGCAACTCTATGGAATATGGAGGACTCACATTTTGCATCACTCCTCCACAATTTAGGTCTCATTCGCCGTGATGCCGCCGCTGCAATCTCTGCCCTACCCTCCATTCACAAACACAAGCTATCAGTTCTTTTGAAAAGTTGGTCCCCACAGAAGGCATTCACTGACTGTCTCATCGAATTCACTGACTGTGATCACCATTATGGGCCAGTAGGGTATGATACTGTCCTGGTTACTGACCCTATCATGAGTGCCAAGTATGATGTCATCAAGGACGGTCTCAATCAGTTGGAGGTAGAACGAAAACAACTTGATGAGTTCTACAACTTCACTGAGGAAAAGAGCTTCTTTTTTGAGAAGTGTAAAGTCTGTGGAAACATGTATGCTAACAGCCTGGGTCTCCGGCAGCACGTCGCACACATGCATCCTAATGTTAACATCGAGGAGTTGTTGAAGAAGGAAGAGGGGTTGTTTCCGTGTTTGAAGTGTCGGCGATCCTTCAACTCCCAGGCTCAGCTAAAGAAACACTTTCAAAAGGCACATCTGCCCAGGGATGGGGGCGAACTGAATTTTAAGTGTTCACACTGTGGGGAGCACTTCAAAACACGGGTCCTACTTCACCGCCACACCTCTGATAAACACCGTAACAGAAACAAGGCTGAGGCAGCGGAACTCCACGAACCCTGGTCCTGTGAGATCTGCAAGAATGTGTTTTACAAGAAGGGAAATTTCCTAAAACACATGCAGAAGGTACATGGTAAAATGAAGGTCTCAGAGCGACTCCTAAACTCAGCTAAACTGTCTGCTCAGTTGAACCTACAAGCTATTGAGGAGGAGAAACAGGCAGCTAGGGAGCTGGAGAAGGCGGAGAATCCCTCTCCACGGACCCGGAGAGAGCGCAGGAAACCGGCTACTAAACCAAAGGTTGAACCAGAACCTACACCATCTCCCAGGAAATCTCGAAGTGGGAGGCATGCTCCTAGGAGGCTGATTGTGGAGGATTCTCCTCCCCCTACACCCCCTCCACCAAAACCTGCCCCCTCCCTGCCTGCACCCTCACCACCATCCTCCAAAGAAGTGAACGTCACCTGTCTATTTTGTAAACTCTCCTTCGCCTCATACACCGATCTCCAGCTCCACTGTTCCGAGGTACATCGTCATGGCAACAAGATTCTCCTTCTCAAGATGTTCACTATTATAGACGGGGGTGGTAGTGGTGGTGATGAGAATACCTACCAGTGTATCTTATGTTCAGGGGTCTCCAACACCCCACCAATGGCGTTATCTCACCTTCAAACAGCACATATTGACACCCCTGCTGATGAGGGGGGTGCTTCAAGTTCTAAATTAGAGGAACCACCCGGAGGTGGAGGGGATCAGGATGCCTCCTCACCAGTGGATCTGTTTGATGGGCCAACCTGTCGGTTCTGCCACAAGACCTTCAAAAATGTGAAGATCAAGCGGAAGCACGAGAAGACGGTACACAAAGACCAAAGTATTGTGTGTCTGTACTGTTTTATCCCCATAGTCAACAGGACAGAGCTAACTAAACACATCAAACGAGAACACAGTGGATCTAAAAGTCTCTTCAAATGTAGGTGGTGCGATGAGCACTTTCCCTCCATTCCCAAGAGATGTTCTCATATGAAGGAGCAACATTCCAATCAAGTTGCAAAGATCAAACAGACACCTTTATCACCCGCCCCAACCCCCTCTACCTCATCAAGTAGCACCTGTGAGGAGAGTGAGTCACAACAAGAGGGGTCAGAGCGCACGTGCGTGTTCTGCTTTTCATCCTTCTCAACTAAAGATGGTCTTGTCCAACACATTGCCCTCTACCACTCCAAGACACCTAAGCGACCCTACAAGTGCAAGTGGTGTGAGATCACTTTTGAGACCCTCTACCAGCGGAGTGTCCACATGAAGGAGTCTCATGACATAGGGGACCAGAAGGCCAAGACTCCTGAACAACACGCCCTAACAGGTCTCTGGAGCAACCCCAAATCAGCCCCGGAGTTGGTTAGGGTGTGTAGATTGTGTAATGGTGAGGTGACCAGCATGGTTCTAAAGAGGCATCTGATCGAACACCGGGAGTTGGACCACTTTGTGTGTTTATTTTGTGATAAAACAGTGCCCAGTATCGGGGGGATAAAGTCCCACATTCTCCGGAACCATCCATTTATCACCAGTAGACAGGTGGAGAAGTCAGGGTTGGTAGGGGTTGTTGATATTGAACGGATGGCAAACATTGAACGTGCCCACGCCACCGCATCTGATCTCCATACACCATCAGCAAGAAGGGTTAACCTATCCGGACCACTGGAACCCCCTCCTCCCAGGATAACCGCAGAATCGGACATTGTATTCCCCTGTACGGTGTGTTTTGAGGTGTTATCCGTGGTGGATCACGTGACAAGGGAACACTGGCAGGATCACCACACGAATAATGGTAACCATGGTAACGCGAGCAATGGTAACCATGTTAACACAACAAGTAATGGTAACCATGGTAACGGAGAACAGGATGGTACATCATGGGGGTGTACTATTTGTGAACAGCGGTTCACTGATCGTGCTACATTTACCTTCCACATGACCCACCACGCCAGTGACAGCGTTACCTTTGCACAAAGTCACGTGGATATCCAAAATACGTGTGGATATTGTAGTCTGACAGTTGAGACACAACAATCTCTGGAGGGCCATCTTCTGATCCACCGAGCAGTTGGACATTTTAACTGCATCTTCTGTCGAGCTAAATCAGGCAGCCTTGAAATTATGAAGCAGCATATCTCCCAGGCTCATCTTGATGGAGAGGCGCTGGCTAATGATCCCTCGAGACATCTCAATGAGACACCTTTTAATAGCTCCATTTTCAAATGTAGCATCTGTCTGAAAATGTGTAACAACCAATTCAACCTCAACTCCCACACTAAAGCTCACATTTTGGGGGGTAAACCGTGCCAATTGTGTAACTACAAGTTCAGAGACATGGGGACGTTAAAGAATCACCTGACACTAGTTCACGGTGCGAGTGATGAGTATATAACAGCGCTGGATGCGGGGGCAACATCACGGTGTGATGCGGTCCCTGATTATTGTGAGCTATGTGACCGGACCTTCTCATCCCAGGGACGATTCCAGAAACACCGGAAGGCATGTCGAGAGAGTTTCCTGAAGCAGGACTACCAGAGTCCGGTGTTGTTGAGTTTGTTGGATACACCGGATAGGAGCAGGGAGAATAGCGGGGCTCAGGAGGAAGGGGAGGAGGAGGAAGAGGATTTGGAGTTTCTTCCTGCTAACCTCCCTATCAAGTCTGATCCCTCCTCAACACCTCCCTCTTCCTCAGAATCACCACACAGTTACAACACCCGGAAGCGACCTCGATCCTACACTAACATTATCCCAGCAAAACTTCTAACTGTTTCCTACGCAGACTACGCCAGGCAATCCTATTCAGCTGCTAAACGGATGTCGTCACCCCTCAAAAAACCTGATTCCTCAGATTTAGCTAAGGTGACCTCAACTGTATCAGCACTATCTGGTACACCCTCCATGGTAGCTAGTGATGTTGGCACCACCATGTCTTGTGAAGTGTGTGATCTGAACTTCTCCTCCCACAAACAACTCTACTGGCACCGTCACACCAAGCGGCACCTTGCCATGGAGATCCAGGCGAGTGGCCCATCAGCAGTGAGCCGGGGGAAACATATGTGCGACATGTGTGACCATGGTTACAATTGTAAGAAACAGTTACATTGGCACAAGAAGATTACACATGGTCCCCAACCACAACAAACTCTAGCACCCAAACCACCCTCCATGGTGCCTGACCCCCTCGTATACGCACCTCCAAAACCCATCGAACTGAAACCTAGTTCTCCTCCTCTTCCGGCTACTGCTGCAGAGCCTCCCCCCAAAATTGACTCGCAACTCTGGTGGAAGAATGTGACTAACCCTGGTGGTCCTCGTGGTAGTGATCAGAAAGTAGGTGCTGTGCCGGTGAAGCTGTCTGTGTCTCTCGGAAATAAGGATGAAAAGTTTGATGAAGGAGCACAACAGGGAGATGATGTCATGGGAGGGGGAGAAAGCAGCTCTGGTTGTCAAAACGGTAATGGTAGTAATGAACCAGAAATTAAATCGGAAGTTCAGGCAACTGAAAAAATCGAACCGGAAACTGCCCCCTCTTCCCCGTCTAGTCATGAACTGGATGATAAAACAGTTGATACACCCTCTGTTGTTGTTGCTAAACCCACCAAGTCGTTCAACTGTGAGTTGTGTCAGGTTGACTTTAAATCCAACAAACAGCTGTACAACCACAAACGAACCTTGGCCCACATCCAACTCTCCAAGAAACTCGATCCCACCCACACTGATGTGTTCTACACGTGTGAAGAGTGCCAACTTGATTTCCAATCGTATAAACAACTGTGGAACCACAGACACTCCTTGCAACACTGGGAGTTGTCTCAGAGGTTGAAGCAACAACGGGAGGAAGGGGAGGGTGCAGGCGAGGGTGGTGAGATTGGAGGTAGTTCTGAGGCTGGTAACAATGGGAGCAGTGCTACTGAAGGTGGTACTGCAGCTGATAGAAAAGAGGGTAGTATTGCTGCTGGTAACAATGGAGGCAGTTCTGCAGCGGCTAGTGTAGACGGGGACAGTACTGTTGCATGGAAGGGGGTGGCAGAGGAAGGGGGAAATACAGCTGTAACAACTCGGTCATCCTCAACAAAAGAGCAACCCCCAGCACAACAGCCAGAGGAGAGTTGTAACTACGTCTGTCTAGATTGTGACTGTGTGTTTACCCACCAAATCCAGATGAAACAACATCGAACCAACTACAATCATCAGATTATCACCATCGTTACCGCTCCTTGGCAGAAACCATCAGCTAGTTCCTCACCTAAACAAACTGAGAAACAGCAGCCCCCTCCTGCACCACCCCGTGTCCCAGCCAAGTGCTCCAAGGGTATGATATGTAGTGACAAGATACCATGTCGCTACCACCAACCTAAGAAACCCGCACCTGACAAACACGCTCCATATCACTGTGAGAAGTGTAATCTCCCCTTCACAGCTCTCCGAGCATACACGGTACACTGCAAGCAGCACTTGGAGGAAGGATTCAAGTGTAAGTTATGCAAACAAAAGTTCCAGTTCCGGAACTACAACAATGTTAAAAGACATCTGACAAAGATACACAAGGTGACTTCAGAGAAGGCAAAGGATTACTTGGAAACATTTCATAGCTACAACCAGAATCAGGGTGAGGATGAGAATTGTGTTGAGAAGTTGTTAGAGGATGCCGGCCTGACTTTGGATCGGGTTGAAGAACATAAGAACTGGGTTACCACAGTAGACTGCAAATACTGCCGGATCTCATTCGAGTGTGTTGGGGACATGTTGGTTCACGTTACTAGTGAACACGATTCAACCTACCACCTGAGTTACCTACAGAGGTTTCTAGGTGATGAGGGGAGTAGTGAGGGAAGTGTAGATGACCATTCCCTGAGTGATGCTGAACTGGACGGGGAATCTACCGTCCCTCTGATTAGGATAAAGAGACCTCTTATTGGAGGTGATGGGAGCTCTGGCAAGAAGCCAAAGTTTGGTTCTAAACTGATTACACCATCAGCTGCTGACAACTCAGTTGGAGGTGAGGAGGGAGAGAGTACGGTGGGCACTAAACGACAGTATGTGTGTATACTTTGTAATCATGGTTTTACTGTTTATCTCGCTTGGTGGTATCACTCTAAACGGGAACATGGCTTCTCTAACGTCAGTTATTACGGGGGATCACCGGATAGCAAGCTACCTGGTAAGAGTTATGAGAGCAGCTGTAAGAAGAATGTCCGGGCCGAATGTCCTGAGTGTAGGGCTATATTCAGTCAGCGGCTACTCCTCGAGGAACACCTAGCTGTCCACAAGAAACCAAAATGTTTCCGATGTGACTTCTGTTGTAAACGGTTCAACTCCTGCAAGAACGCCTCACGACACAGGTTGAAGTGTCACACTGTGGTCACCTATGGTAGGAAGTGGTGGGTGTGCAGGGAGTGTGATGGGGTGCAGTTTCCCAGAGCGGAGGATCTGATAGATCATGTTCAGGAGAATCACTATACAGGGGGCGAGGGACAGGACAATGCAGCGGTCACCTTCTGTTGTCCTACATGTGGGAAGGTTTACAACAAGGAGAGTACCTTTGAGGCGCATATCAAGGAATGTGATCCTGAGAATATTCGGGACTGATATCACACGGGATTGTGTTCCGGGATTGATATCACGGGACTTCTTTGTTGCTGGGCTTATCAGGGAATATATCGCGGGATTCGCCAGGGGATTTTAATTGAGGGATGAATATCAATATATTCCCTGCTGGTTTGGTGAAGTTTCCGGGGTAACTCTGTGTTTGGAGAATTGACCCTCTTTGAACTAGGATTGAATTAGGATAAATTGAGCTGTGAGCTGTGTTTATTTTGTGTGTTCATCTTGATGAATTGAACTCTAGAAAGAGGTATTACAATCTTGAGCCGGTTTATTTTTGAAAAAAAGCAGCTGAAAATGTGTAGAGACTACGATCTCAAATGTGTCTCATTTTTAGGGTCTTTAATTATTTATGGTTTTGTATTTTTCTTGTGTGAATCATCTCTCTTCATTTTACCACCCCCTTTATATAACGAGTCATAGAATATAAACATCAGATCTGCTGTTACCAAAACGAAATGTGCATAATTTACAAAATAATAATCGGAAGAAATCAATCTCCCCGCCCTCCTGATAAATCTCTCTGATTATTTATCATGGCCCTAATGAGAGATTAGGGCCATGATAAATAGTCACAACTCTGATTAAGTCCAAACTACGTTAGATCGAGCCCCAACTGTTGATATAGTCCCATTTTAGATAGAGTCCCGTATTAAATTGGATCCGGTGGTTAGATTGAATCCGGTGTTAGATTGAATCCGGTGTTAGATTGAATCCCAGTTGTTAGATAGATTGAGGGGGTGATGGCATGGGGCTGGTTTTGTTAGTTGGCCGAGCTAGGACGGTATTCTGGCAGACTGTTGCTATGGTCACCGCCTGCACTGAACTGTCTGGCGTCTGGGAAAGAGGGATGGGGTTAGTAAACTATATTTCATCTGCTAGATCGGATTGTTCAGTGCCACCCAACTTCTGGTAAAATGATGGGACTGGGTACCTTGTATTTCCAGTAAGAGTGTGTTTTCCGTTCATCTTTGTTCCTACAATAGTAATCCCATGTCGTCCACCTGTAATAACAGGGGGAGGGGTGTGAGGTACAGGAAACTGGGGGTCTGGGTGGTATTTTCAGGCTGAATTGGTGTGGAGAGAGGGGGAGAGGTGTCGCCTACCCATGATATAGGAGATAGAGATGTAGCCGCAGTAGGTTTGTCACCAGTACAAATGCCACGGCCATTAGAAGAAGTAAAACTATCAATAACGTTACTAAAATTGCCGGATCAACCGACCGTCCCAATATCTTGGGCGTGATAGTCCAATCTGAAAATTTGGGAAAATTAGATAAGTAACAGCAGATCTGACCACAGAATAATTTCCTGAGAGAAAGCAACAATTTTCCTCTGAGCTGTTGCCTGTCGAAGACCGGCAGTGTTCTCAGATCTGCTCGGTGCCGCCAGACAGGAGGAATGTCCACTTCCTCCTACCGCGCGCCATTTCCCACCACATGTTGTTTTCTTCAGAACGCTCCGCGCGCGCGTCCTCTCGACTCCAATACCGAGACCTCGCGCGTTCCAAACAAGGATAATTGATCCTGTGTTCGTGTTCCCTAGCAACCAAGCATAACAACCCTAATCCGCATCAAATTCCCGTACCTAAATCAGCAAGAAACTGTCTCTGCTTAAAACTCAGTCTATATAAAACGTAGGTAGTGTTTCCCATAACTATAAGAGCGTATGTAGATGCCGAGAGAAGGAGTCCTATGTAGCACCTGCGAGTGGAGATTGTGTGAGAGAGAGGGGGTATAAATTACAACTTTCTAGCGTGTGGAAGAGGGCTTTAAATTAGTAGAGCACGTGGCCAGGGTACACGCACCACATTGTGGTCCATGACCAGCTAGCGCATAATTACTACTACTGCAGGGGGGGGGGCTACTACGAGATTGCAGATGACGGTATGGAGTATTACTGTTATGTGGTGGTATGTTGCTCAACAAGTAATATGATGGTATGTACGGTATCTATACACCTAATAAAAAAGTGGCCAGCTGGTCCCACTGGGGAGTAAAGCTACACTGAAATGTTTCATCGCGATGGTAATTAGAGATTCATTAAACTAACCCATAGTTGTGCCTTCCCACACAGTTGTTGATGTAATCACAGTGATGATCGAACCTTAGAACACACTTGTTGCAGTGAGAACAGTGCCTGCTCGTTTTATCTCTGAAACATGTTGTTGTTAACAATACAATTGTAATTTAGAAATTGAACTCAATATCATATATGATTAGATGACTGGTTAAAATGGTCTATTACTTTTTAGTGCACGAGGCCGAAGGCCGAGTGTTCTAAATACAACAATAATGAACCGAGACTGGCAGGTCGAGGTAGATCCTTTTACTTAGCTGCCGAGCCTGCGAGGCACGCTAAGTGTAACTACTGAGCGAGCCTGCGAGCTCTGTAGTTGTACTTTTGGGCCGAGCCTGCGAGGCCTAAAAGTGAAAGAATCTTTAACATTATTGTTGTGTAATAGAGCATGTAAAAGCAGTCATCTAATTTTATTAGATGATTTTGGAAACAAACTGAGTGAACGAGATAAAGATTGAGCGAGTGAGTGAGAGAGAGAGAGAAAGAGAGAGAGAAAGAGAGAGAGAGAGAGAGAGAGAGAGAGAGAGAGAGAGAGAGAGAGAGAGAAAGAGAGAAAGAGAAAGAGAATGTGTGTGAGAGAGATAGGGAAAGAGAGAATCGAAGGCAGAGAGGGAAAGCAGATGCAGGACGCTCATTGGAATGGTGCCATCACGTGACGATCACGTGACCTATAGTTGCAGAGGGGAAGAAAAGATAAGGGTTAAAGCGTGTGTGACGATCACGTGACCTAGAAGAGTTGCAACATGTCGCAGAGGGAAAGAAAAGATAAGCGTGTGCTGTTGCGTGTGCAGTAGTTAGGGCGTGTGTACTGTGTAGTGACGTAATGTTCACACTGTGTGCGTGTGACTAGAAAGTGTTTAATTTTTCACATACCACTGCAGCGGTATTTTACTTTATAATTACTAGTGTTTTTGCAGTGGTCTAAAATTTCACAGTACACTTTAACCACCGGAAACGGTGTACTGTGAAAACTTAGATAACCGGTTAAAATTGTCTAATAATGATTAATTACAAGTTGTAATTAATCGTTATGAGATTGGAGACTTGAATATGGGTTTGTTTGTTACATAACTGATGGTTGTTTGGTCTCGGAGGGATTCTATGATATCATTATATTAGATTTGGGGTGTTTGTGATCACGAAATTATGTTGGTCAATGATCTAATTAATGATCTAATTAAAACAACTACCTGGAGGTAAATCTTATAACTGTGATACCCGATAGGTCATGATCAGATCTGTAACAAGCCGAATTGCAATTCCTGATACACGTCTACATGATATTTGTTCAACGTGTTCATTGCATCGAGATGACACTTTATAGTCCGTAAGATAGTGTGTATGATAACACATACTATTCACGTTGAGAAGAGCCGGGGGTAATCTGCGTCATACTCATAGATAACCCCCAACTCCCTCCCGGATGTCCAGTTTTAACTTTTAACAGAATGAGAAAAAACGGGGGGGGGGGGGGGATCAACCGAAATGTTTCATTCTCTTGACGTCATCATGATAGAAAAACCAACTTGAAGTGTGACGTCCTCGCTAGCTTGACAGCTGCAGGGGTGGGGTCGAATCTTGACAGATCTGCCGGTACCATGACAACTGTGTTATTGACGTCTTCAAATACAGAAAAACAATCCAATATACTGAAATTAAAGAACTGAATATTTTTTCTGTAACAGCTGTAATCTGTTTGAAAAGAAACTCAAACTGTCAGACCCCCGTCAGACTTGACTTGTCAGACGAGCTTGTCTGACAAGGAGAGAAAGTTCAGAAATGCGAGTATAGATTTCTTAAAGACTGTCATTCTTCCCCACATAATATTTCGATAACAGTTTGCTCCTAACAAGCAAAAAAGGGGGAAGAGAGAACGATAGTGTGAGCGAGTCAACTATTATCTTGTTATGTTCTAACCCCCCTCGCGAAAAGGGGGTCGAGCTTGTTATGTTCTAACCCTCCCTTTACATTTGTAAAGGAAGTGTGATTCGGGGGCGGGGCGCCCGAAACACAGTCTAGTCAGGCAAGGTCGAGTAGGCAACTATTATCAGGGGCCCTGTGCTGATAATATGCTGCAGTTGACGACTTCTATAGATGTAGCCCTGATTCAGGGCTACAGCTATAGAAGTTGTCAACTGCAGCATATATTTACACCCGGGGCTTCCTTTCCTATTTTATGAATTTATTTATTAAAACCGCTTAATTCACGAGTTTTTCAATCAACTTTTGACAACACGTTCCCCCTCTCTGTACAGTATACTACTACACCACGTACCCTGTTTCAACTAGATTATAATACACAAGGATCCCGGTAAGATTGCTAAATTAAATGGCAAGATGGTGGCGCAGAAAGAGAGAGAGAAAGAGAGAGAGAGAGAGAGAGAGAGAGAGAGAGAGAGAGAGAGAGAGAGAGAGAGAGAGAGAGAGAGAGAGATTTGTAGGGGGCTGGCGTGGTTAACTGGTAATTTCATAGTGATCTTTAGTTAGATTTATGGTTAGCCAGTTCGTATCTTCGTATTGCGAATTATTTGGAGAGTGCTGGTCCAGTTATCACAGGACCTTCTAGAATCGCTAGTGGTTATACGATTTTTTAACGTGCTTATTCGATAACTAGTACCTTTCACCGAGAAAAAAATTCGATGGAGAAAGTCAGACATGCGGTAATAAATTGCAGGGAGTGACCGTATATAAATGATGTGACCGTATACAAATTATGTATGAACTGAATGACCTAGCTAATGAAACTCATTGACTCACACATATGATTTGCATATTTGGCAAAACAGGTCCGCTGTTATCACGTGCCCCTGGTTCGTCCTATCAAAATGTGCCTTTTTCTGACCTGAAACATGTTAATTATCAGTTAATTATCAGTTTCTGATTATAATTATATTATAGACCCCGTTTGTAACTCAACAATACCCAATGTAGCTTGAGAGATTAATTTGGTTGCTTGTTGTCAGGCCAATGTTCTGACCACAGTTCTCGCGAAATGAGAATATGGTTAGGCCAATGCTCTGACAGGTTGCTTGTTCATCACACACTGATATAAAGCATAATCTCACCCTCATATATCTACACCCCCTGCTGCCCTGTAAAAAGTGCAATAAAGGCTGTCACTTGACAGGGTCAGGGCTACCTAATAAACCACTCTCACCAGTCACCACTATACTACTGACACCACTGCAGTGCACTGTCACCACTGTCCCTTATCAGTCTCACCTCACCACTCTCATACTTCATGACACATGTGGTGTCACGCCACTTGCTTGTTACACGTGTTTCAATTGAGATTAGCTTGTTAGAATCACAGCTGTGTAGACAACAACACATGTTCCAGGTTGACCACATGTTGACCACAGATTGATCTCACATATTATACACCACATGTCTTGATCTTCATCTACCAACATGAAGGAGGGAGATATATCTCCTATCTAGATATATCTCCTATCTAGATACTCATTCACTGTATCACACTAGCAGAGCTACAGACGTCATATAATAGTCATATACTAGTCATTACATTATGTGTAACATGTTAGATATACTGCTGCAGTACGTGATGTGTACCTGAGTATTATTAATATTGTGACCTCAATACAACACATGGCATTATGTCTGTCTATTTGTCCTCATATTCGTACACAATATATCAACACATTCATTGATCTATGTAAACTTATTCCCAATGCAACATGTGCAACTTATGCCATGAGATTATGATTAACAATTCAAAAGAGTCGTCTTGAAATTCCACACTCCTTAAACATGATTGCTTTCAGCACTCACTGACTCACCCGGGCAGGGACCAAGGGAATGGTAAATAGTGTGACTTTCAAGTCGATCTGAGTTCCAATTTATTGACCCCCCAGTGAGTTTCAATTTGATTGAATGCAATTACCGTATGTAGAGAGCTCTCCTCGAATTATCCCAGTGTCAGCTGGGTCCGTCAATGTACAGATAACCTTTGTTACAACTGTTATCCCAAATACCAACACCGATACCTGAAAATGAATGGGGAATATTGGATAGTGTTTATAACATTTAGTGTGGATTTGTTTTGTTCAGACCCTTTTTATTTTAAAGGATCGGGCAAAGCAATTGTGTGGATCACACTCTACTAGACATTTGTTATTAGTTGGCAAATGCCAAATAGCGATTGGTAATTTTGTGGGCCACATGTGTAAGACAGCTGGTTCACTGTACCCCCACAATAAGTCCCCAGGTACACTGACATGACACACACAATAAGTGTGTGTGTGATGTCAGCTTACTGTTAGAATTCTTCAACACAGTTATATAGTGGAGGGACGCCCACCCACCCCGGAGAAACTTGTTGAGTACCCCTTACTAGTAAGAGGAACACGATCTATTTCAGTATTTCATACAGTATTTCATACAGTACAGCTGTATAGTGGAGAGGTACATGATCTATTTCTAGATACTGATCTAGTTTTTACAAGCATATTGAATTCCATCCGATACATAACCAGTCTGGCGGGAAGCCACCATGTGTATATTGAGCTTTTATACGTGCGAACTCCCCACCACAATCTCTTTCTCTCGTTATCCATATTTCTAATCTTTCTATCTCCCCTCTCTCTCTATCTCCTTCTTTCTTTCTCTCTCCATCTCCATCTTTGTCTCTCTCTCTCTCCCTCCCTCAAGATCATTTTTATTCCTCGGATGTTCGTCTGCTGCATACAAACTACGCAAAATGATTTTTCTCACCATCTCCCCCTCATCCTACAGCCTCTTTTTCTCTCACGTGAGAGAGAGAGAGAGAGAGAGAGAGAGAGAGAGAGAGAGAGAGAGAGAGAGAGAGAGAGAGAGAGAGAGAGAAGAAAGAGATAGCACGCAGATCCTGCTTGTCAAGTGCGTTTTAGAACGATGAGAGAGAGAGAGAGATCACTACTACGTACCGTAAGGAGGACCAATTGATATGGCCCGGAAGTATACTGACACAGGACCAGGAAGTGTGCTAGAGAGAAGAGAAGTAGGACTACTACCGCCAATACCTAGGGGAGGGGAGTTGGTTATACAGGGTGGCTCATAAACATCCGGGGGGGGGGGACTTGTTACGTGGTTGTGAAATTTGAAAACCGCTTACTCAAAAAGTAAAAGATAACACTCAAATCATGGACTCTAAATTTTAATTGATGGGCAGCGTTTACCTGATATGCGTTAGTGGGCCAAGTGAGTCCGTTCCTTCGATCAGGCCGACGCACACATATCATTACCTTCTATAAAGCTTAGTAACTTGAATTAGTAAAGTAGGAATCCTACTAGTAATTAGTATAGGACACAAATTACGGGTTGGCCTTTACTTGTTGTTACTCAACAAGGTTGGGCACGGTATTAGGTGTTTCAGGGGATGAAATACAAAGGTGGTTAAAATCAAAGCAGCTCAGACATTTTAGATGACGAGTTTATGTCAGAAAATCTGATGTAATAATCTAGAAAAAAACGTTAGGAGCAGTGAGACATAAATTTGCGTGATCATTCCAAGAACCAAACTGTCAGGGACAGTTAAAAGCTTTATAAAACTGTTTCAGTTCAATATGCATGAAGCTAAAAGCTTTGACATGAAATTGCAAGAAAATAAATAATCATTTGAAAGACAAGATTTTCTTCAAAAACATATTTTTAATTTTCAAACTACATATGTACAAATGTAAAACATTTCAAAATATAAATAAATCACGTTTTTAAATAATAAAACACGTTTTTAGATAATTAAATTGATCATCGAATCAGGCTGTTATAGGGTCACGAGAAAAAAAACAAGTTCTCAGAACGTTGGGTCACAACTTTGAGCCATCCACATCTTACAAAACAAAACGACACAACCTTTTTTGGGCACGGTGAGAGAGGATCGAGCACGGTGACTCATACTCATACCATGTTGGAGCTAGGAAGCAGACTTTTGCAAACCTCCTAAAGCAAGGAAAATAAAACAGTTCTTGAGTCTAGTTATATTACCACGTTATATAAAAGTATATCACGATCAAGGGATCACAGAATAAAAAGGACTGAAACTGCAGCAGGTGTCCTGGGTCGTGGGTACTAGGGGAAGAGAAATGACGGGAGACGTAGTGAGGAGTAAGAAAATGAGAGAGAGAGAGAGAGAGAGAGAGAGAGGGAGTGAGAGGAGAGCGAGAAGAGAGAGACGAAGAGACAGAACGGAGAGAAGAGAGAGAGAGAGCGAGGAAATGTATCGAATCAGCCAGAGCAGACAACATGACAAAGATATTACGTTAGAGCAGACACACCCAAAATTGTAATTTCTAAGAATTATAGAAAGGCACTACACTCCAGACAGATATCTGAAGGCTAGGGACCACAAATCTAAACCCGTAGCATAAAAGAACTAACTAGGATCTAGAAGCTGCTTGTCAAACTTTCCGCGCTGCGCGGGGCACGAGAAGAGTATGGAGATAGAGACGACGAGAGGAGAGGAGAGTCGAACAAGCAAACTGAGATTAATAGCCTTCTACAGACAAAGACACAAAATGATCTGTAGCATACACCCAAAAATTAGTAATCTTGCATAAAGAATTTTATATTTAAAGGCACTTACAACTTCCAGACATGTATATCTTGACAGGCGGGGACCCTACCTCTAATCTTACCTCTAATCTAACTTCTCCCCGTAGCATAAAATACCCTTAATCCTTATGGATCTAGAAGCTTGCTTTGTTCAAACCCTATTCCTCTCGCTGTCGCGGGGCACGTAGAGACTAGAGAGGGTTGTTTTGTTCAAACCCCGCGGGGAGGGAGGGTCGAACAAGGCAAAGAGAGAGAGAGAGAGGGTTGAGAAAGGCAACTACAGAAACCTGCACGCGTGACACGGCCGGGTAAACACTTTACCAATTCGACAGCTACTTAGTATTAGTAGTGATGAACTGATCAGCACCCCCTGCTGCTGCTGATCACGATCATTATGCGGTTTTTAAATAATTTTTTATAGGGAGCAGTTCAAACCAACAATCTAACTTGTTTTGGAGTGTGGTGAGACAGGGTACTATGGAGCAAACTATGTTGTAGTGGCACTGTGGTTCAAGCAGCTGAACATATTTCTCTATTTTCCGTTATCCCCAACACCTGCTAATAATTTCGAACATAGCCATATGCGGTTATTTCGATCGCACCGGCAGCAAGAAAAGGTCACATTTTGCAGTTTCAAAAGGACCCCAAAATATAAAAATAGCACTCTGTGAAAACTGTGAAACTAGGAGATGCTGAGGGAAAACAGATTGGGTTATCACGAGCAAAGATCTTATCTGGAAGACGGAAGTGCTGTTTACAAACTGACAAGTATCTGGAAGTGCTGTTTACAAACTGACAAGTATCTGGAGGTGCTGTTTACAAATTGAAAATTTTCTGGAAGTGCTGTTTACAAACTGACAAATATCTGGAAGTGCTGTTTACAAACTGACAAATATCTGGAAGTGCTATTTACAAACTGACAATTATCTGGGAGTCTACAAATCTTCTCAACTGGGCCCGCCCTGTTTCTGAAGTGCTGTTTTCAAAAAGTCATTAGTTTTCCTCAACTCCTCGATCTTTTTCTCTGTAGCCAACATCCACGCTTGGTACCGTTCACCCCATGTTTTCTGTATTTCCTGTCTCAACCTCTCTTCCACCCCACACCACGCAGCCTCTTTCTCTGATAACTCCCTCAGTGAGTCCGTTATTCGTTTCTCCAGGTCCATAATATGAGCAGCCTGGAGCTGATTTTCCTCTTTCAGGGCATAATTCTCCCTCCTCAACCGATCCAATTCCCCATTGTCAGATTTCTGGCCCTTTATAATTCCTAATTCTTCCTCATGGGCATGCTTTAGGGTGGACATGTCCCGCAGCATTTGTTCACGTAAGTAATGACAACTTTCCTTCGTGAGAGGTCGGTCTGTTGGTGGAGCTGTGCTTTTAGATCAATAACTTGTGCTTGTAGGGCCTCGATTAGGGCGAGACTCTGGTTCAGTTCACCTTGGAGTCGATCCTCTTCACCCTGTTTTACCTGAAATGTAATATATGTGGTGAGCTCGTGCATTTTCACTCAGAAAAGTGATACCAGGTGGTCTGTCATTTCTTCGCTCGCCCCCCCCCCCTCTCTCTCCCTCTCTTGACAGGGTGGAGGGGGCATAATGATCGGAGTGAGGGTACAGATCATTAGTCAACAATGTATTTATGTTGCCATGGCAACAGGCAACAAAGATCGGCTGCATATGTAATTGGAACTTTTATAATCACCGACGAGAATAATCAGTAATCACAGATCTACAATATAGTGTAATTACTGAACATACAGTGTAATGAAACTGGCAACATTATGAGATACAGCTGTGGTATGTTTCGATTATTGAATAACAAAAAGTAACGTTACAGCGTACACAGACGATCACATTTACACGTGAATCATTGAGTGATGACTTATAATGAGGATATCAAAATTCACATCCATCAAGTACCTAATACCTTGGATCTGTGGTGGTGGAGCGATGGGGGACTTGCTCGCGTCGGAGGAGGGACTGGTACTAAGATCCCCGCCACCAGTCAGTAAAGATTTACTTGATCTCCGAGAACTGAAGCTAGGTGTACGACCAACAGTTCCACCCTCCTTCTTTACAATAGTTTGGAGTTTCGCACGTCGCAACTCGTCCAATCTTAGCAAAAGAAAACTTATTGTTAGGGCAACACTGACCAAAATAAATGGAATAAACAAGAATTATTTGCATTATGTATCCATAATGCTACGTTTCCCTGCCCTCTTCGATTTGCCATTCAACTCGCCCAACGAGTAAGCTGTCCGCAAAATGGGGATTTGTGTTTTTCGAATTTTTGAACAAAACGCAGAACAGATTTTTCAATTTCTCCATAATTTTCACAAATCAAAACGCGCGGCCGATATAAAACAAATTTTGCCGCGCGTTACAGTTTATAGCCGCGCGCCCCTCATAAAATTTCAATTGTTTGTGCGCGCGAATGTTACTCCGCAAGTGTCAGATCGCGAGGTTGCCCGTCGCAACGAAAGTGTGACCAAAATGGTCCCTCTACCGATTAGTTAGTATACCAAAATGTCGTTTTCGAATTCTAACCCTGCTATGCCTTTTTACAAAGTAAAAAGGCATCCGGGTGAATGCCTTCGGCATTCACCCGGGCAGGGAAAAAATATATGAGCTGGCTTACAGTGATGCTGTGCGGGCGGCCAACATGACGGAGCACCACAGTCAGGGATGGGGAAACCTTATTGTAAATGATGGTCATCAGCGTAATATATTTATTGAACTTTAGACATTCCCAATTCCCCTATCCATCGTCCCCCATTTTATTGATAGGGACCACCCACCATGAATCCAAATATAATATATCATTAACATTTCCGGCAACTCTTGAACTTTCCCTCTCCTCACAGGTTGACAAGGTAAAACTAAAAATTGCTTGTATCTCACCCTCACACACACATTTTGACAACTATGAATCTCTCTTTTCTCTCTCTCTCTCCAACCTGCTCTTCAACGTTGCATTTTCCTTTTCAAGTTCCCTAATACGGCTCCGTGAGGTGGCGAGGTCCTCTGTGGTAGTGGCCCGTTTCAGTGACATAGCTGGAGATGTAAACACCTAGCAAGAGGGAAGGGAGATGTAGATATGGTGGTGGGGAGGAGGGGAAGGGAGAGGGGCGATGGCGATAAGAAAGGAAGGTGGGGAGGAGGGAGATGGGCGATGGGAACAAGGGAAGGGATATTGGCCATTGGGACATGGAAAGGGAGGTGGAGAGTCTCCACCGGAGACAGGGAAGAGGGATTGGGACAGGGTTAGGGAGAGGGGCGATGGAGGTAGGGTGGTGGCATGGGGAGAGGGGCGGTGGAAGTAGGGTGGTGTGGAGGAGAGGAAGGGATATTTGGGCGATGGAAATAGAGTGGTGGGGAGGAGGGGAAGGGAGGGGGATGGAGATAGAGTGGTGGGGAAGGGAGAGGGGCGATGGAGGTAGGGAGGAGGGGAAGGGAGGACAATAGCCTGGGGTGATATCAGTGATATATTAGGATGATCTCACAGAGAAAGTGCAGGAATAGGAGTAAATATACAACGCAGTGTTACATATAAATGTGAAATGTAGAAACCGGCGAACATACAAAACATTTTAGACCTCAAATATACACATTTTATTTGTATAAAACACTTGGGCACACACAAGTATTCCTCTCTCTCTGATCCTGCTTCTCTACTTAGCAAGATGGGGCACGTCGTGCCCAAATAAGACTCTGAATATCGCTCAACTACTCCTGAACCGGAGATAAAAATTCATTTACACATCCTCTTTTAGATGGATGGTAAAGATTCTTAATTTTAAATAAATAAAATAATTTAAATTCAAAAGACACAAATTTCAAGTAATGTAAGAGCTTTTCTCGAGAATATAACCAGCACCTATAACTCTCTCTAAATAGCTGAGATGCTATAATACTCTCAGTACGCTCGAAAGTACCACTCAAATAACGGCTGATTCTCTGTACAGTACCCACTCAAATAATAGCTTATTCTCTGTATAATAGTACCCACTCAAATAACGGCTGATTCTCTGTACAGTACCCACTCAAATAATAGCTTATTCTCTGTATAATAGTACCCACTCTGCACTCAAATAATGGCTGATTCTCTGTAGTGGCCGCTAAGTGGTTTACACAGTGAAATAACGGACCGTAGGTACACCAGCAGTCTGCAACACTTTGTGGAAACAACCCCACCACCAGCAGCACTGTTCGCCAGTATTTTAGCAATATCGTACGCACTACCAAAGTGTCGGAGTCGAACCAGAACAATACAATAATTGTATAAATCCTGTCCTGTGGTTTTGTCTGTAATGATCACTGACACACTCACTCTCCCATCCGAATAGTTCCCTGTACACCTCAGCCGCGCTGTTGAACCTACCAATGTTTGCATAACACACTGCCTGAAGTCTCAAACTGTCCTTGTTCGACAGGCCAGTACGTTTCATGTACTTCAACCACTGATAGACAGTTAGTATAGTGTTGATTAGCTGCGTGTACTGAGGCATAGGATAGCAGGATACGTGATACAAGGTGGGGAGGGGTCCGTACCAGAGCACCTCTCCAACACCCCATGCAGTGCATCCTCAATGGCGTCATCTCGTCTCACAATGTGAAGAAGGGTGCAATACCCAAACACCTGACCTAATCTCCCATACCTGGTGTATGGTGCTCGAACACGCCCACTGCACGCTCAAAGAACCGAGCAGCGAGGGAGCCCCTGACCGAGACTTTTAACTAGCCCGGAGTGAGCTAGAAGCAGCTGGACAGCCTCATTCAGCTGGTCAAGTAACATTGATTGACAGTAAATCTTGTGAAGGACAACCTCTGCCATCGCAATCCGACCCCCGTTCGTTGCATAAAGTTTGCATCGCATGAGTTGGGATTTGAAACACGGTTCCGCATCAGTCCTACACTCAATATCCCGGGCTCTCTGAGCGTATAGAAGACATTGATAGGGAGATGTGTTGGCAAAGAGGTGTGATAGTATCCTGTAAATAAGGATCTGCTCCCCAACAGGATACCCAGAATAATCTCCAACACACAGGACGGGGCTGAGTTGAGATGATGTCTGGTGGTAGACTGAGTACGCCAGGGCCTCTGGATTGCTGCCAATAACCTGCCCCAACCTGGCACTCTTAGTCAGGATCAGCAGGGGTTTTAAGTCATTCAAGTGGAGGTGGGGGCACGGACAGGTGGAGAGATGTTCAAGAAAGGGTGATACCAGGTTTTCAGCCATAAGAGGGGAAGGTACGGTGAGGTACCGGGGTGATAACTCAACCAACCCACGGTCTGACCTGATGATGCCAAGGGTTCGGAGACAGCAACTTAGCTGCAGGTAGGTGATCACACCACATTTTAGAAGCGACGCTAGACACACATCTGGGAGTCCAGTCTGGAAGACAGTTAGAAACTGAACCACAACCTCCCCCAGACCAACAAGTTCCTCGGGCAGGGCAGATAGTAGGACCTTTACAGGCCGGATACTGGCCAACATGCGGACTGCTGGGGTGTGGCTGGTGGAGAGGAAGACAGAGTCACACTGTTGAACCACTTGGACCGAGGTTGACTGTGCCAGGATGATGCATAATGATCGGGAGTGTTGCTGCCCCCTCAGGAACAACTCCAATGTTGGTGATGTTGTGGGAGAGGGAACAAACACCACAATGACCACCTTGAAAAAGAGGGACAGGTAGTTGATGAGATCGAACAAGAGCTCCTCTCTCAAATCTAAGTATTTCAAGTCCATACCGATTTGATAGCACAATGAAGACATTATCTGTAGGGCTATCTCATGGTAGCTGGTGTTAGCAGTAACCTCACACACCACAACTAGTTCACCTTCGTACCGGCTCATCAGATGGGAACAGAACACCATGGCATCTTCAGGGGAACAAGAAACGAACAGGGAGGATTTCATGTGATGGATATGGTAGTCCAGTTCGGTGAAATCACGTGAGCTCACTTGAGGAGCTACCGATACTGCCTGGTGTTTAGTTAGCACGGAGAACCGTCTCATGAAAAACATGGCATAATCGAACACCAGGGGAACGGGACTCTCACTCTGCCAAAAATGTTGGACAAAAGTTTGAACTGAGATCTTTACCGCGGAGTTTATAACAGAATATTTGGTGTATCGGGCTGTTTTCTTCTCAATGGGTGGAAGACCCCTCCTGGGACAGGTATAGCAGAGGTGGTGGATGGGTTTGGAGGAGTTCAGGTGACACCCGTGACTACACTGTTCACTGTCAATTATTATCAAGGAGTCGAGGGAAGGGTCAGGGAGATCGAGAGTAATGTCCGTTAGCTTGTAACTTGAGGTTAACATGGCAAACTGGGACAGCAGCTCGGTGAGAATTTGTTCTGCAAGATGAGATGGGAGATCAGGACACACCAATATTCCCACTGATTTCCTCTCAACACGTTGCTCAAGGAAAGTGTTCAGCAGGAAATTATCCTGTATGCTGACGATAAATTCCGCAAATGATACCATGATGTGAGTGTTCAAAATATCGGAAAACTTGACCGACTCCTTCGAGCCATGATCCACTGACTTAATGGTTATGACATTTTCCAACTCCGTAACTTTGCTCCGGTAGAGCTTGACATTTTGCCTCATCGCCAGTTGACTATCAAGAGCACATAACAGTTCCTCGTGTATCCTTTGCTTGGACACACGAACTTTATCGATCTCTGATTTCAGTTTGGTATTTTGGTTCTTTAAAGTCTTGTTGGAAGACAATAGACCCTGAATTTGGTTGCTCATTTTACTCTTCAAATCATAAAGTTCATGCCTTAGCTTCTCATTTTGTCTCTTGTACTCGGACTTGTTGAGTGACAAAAACGAGGCATGACTCTCGTTCTTGTTAGAGCTGAGATTTGAAAAGAAAGAAGATGATCGATTCGCAGAGTCACCACGGAGTGAGATACGGTTAGCTGCCCCGTTCAGCCTCCGTCGAGGTTTTATCTCAATTGGAACAGATGTGTTTGGAAGCTGTTTGTTGATTTTCCCGAATGTATCCTCGTCAAGACAGATCGATGTCTCTTGGGATCGCGATGATCCAGTGCCCATCGCACTGGAATGTGAATCTAAAATACTCTCGGGTGTTAACCATGGACATAACAAGTTTTAACTACAGAAAAATACGGATAGAAAACTCAAAAACTTTTTTGTGAGCGACATAAAATGCACAAAATGGGGGCCTTCTGCAGCCAAGGGAGAAATGCTTAATTCAGCAGGTTAGTTCAATCTCGTTACGGGGGTACGCATAGGGGGAAATCAAGGAATTGTATTGCGGGATAAGGCACCGCAGCGCTTTTCAAAACTCAAGCCAGAGAAATTTAACTTTTTAAAAAGTCGGACGAGAAATTTTCAGTTTGGGCCCACTAGTGGAAGCTCTTACGGTATTTCCCACGCCCCGTGGGAAAGTTTTCAAACCGTGGGAAAAGAGAGATACATACAATAACATTAAAAAACAATTATTTTTTTAATGTTATTGTATGTATCTCTCTTTTCCCACGGTTCGAAAATTTTCCCACGGTCAAAAACTTTCCCACGGGGCGTGGGAAATACCGTAAGAGCTTCCATTAAAGTCCGTTTCAAGCGACTTGACCCGTAAAGTCGGATTTTTTGAAACTGTCACCCCCCTGGGTATTTTCAAATTTCGTAAATGACCATAAATCCGGTTCCTGACGAGATAGAGACTTGAAATTTGGAGGTTACAAAGATCTTGCTAAGTTCTTCCGAACCTCCAAATTTCAAGTCTCTATCTTATCAGGAACCGGAGGTATGGCAAATTTTGTTATTTCAGGGGGGTGACAGTTTCAAAAAATCCGACTTTAATTCTTGGAATTTGGCGCATTGCGCGTGTAAAGTGAAAACGAAACAACAACGAACTGGCTGCGCGTCGCGCATTCGTTGCACATAACGATCTCACCGGAGAGATTCATATGCGCAACGTTGCGGGACGCGCAGCCAGTTCGTTGTTGTTTCGCTTACACTTTATTTACAAAGGGGAAATCCTGAATTTCCAGGAATCTCAGGTCAAGTCGTTTGAAACGCACTTTAAAAAAAAACATCATCAAACAAAATTGCAGCGCTGAAATGAAATATTTCGCGCGTTACGTATCATTTCGGGAGTTGCGGTCGACCGCGGCAAAATATTCGGACTTTGAAACAAACTTTGAACAAATCTTTAAAATCTCAAAAATGAAAAATCTTCAATTTTCAAAAATTTGAAATTTCATGTACCTTGAAGTCCTTTTTCTCTAAATAAAAGTGTTGTACTACATAATAACGCTATACAAGTTGCATAAATTCTTTCATGAAAGGGTCGCCATGGCGGATGTGGCCCGAGGCCCTGTTCCGACTTCCGGGATCCCTCGGGCCTCTTGGCTCTGAGCCCTGCAGGGCAAGGACATTGACAGGGCGCAGTGGCTCGTAGCGGTCATTGACTGTAATTTTAATGTATTTTAATTTGATAAATGTGGGGATGTTACACTAAATCACACCAGACCGGACTTTGAAACACCTGTTCCAAACAGGCTGTTCGTACAATCAATCAACTAGTCTGTCAAATAGACTCTATTGAATACTCAGATTTTTATTATTAAGCCATGGAATCCCTGCGTTCTGCGTTTAACAGTGGTCCTGAAGATGAAGGTCTCCTCGGTGCGGTGAGTATGATGTATTACATTTACAGCTTATTGTTGCAGCTTGTTTTATCTCTCTCGCCCTGTTTTACTGTTTTTCTGTGTGCTATTATAATACCTATGACACACAATATTTTACTTACTATGGGTACTACATCCCCTCTTCTTTCTCTTCTCTTGCCCACGTACACTAAACAATATCTGGCACTTAAAGCATAGGATGGAGTCAATAAGATCAGCATTTAGATCTGGAAATGGTGGTGACGATGACGAATCCCTGATCGGGGTAATAACAGACTCACACATTGCTAGCTGCTGACATTAGTGCTGCATGATTAGATGTGATATTACACAACAGACACTTCTTACAAGATTATATCATGCTATACCATCCACCTATAATACAGTTACACATAGTGTGTTACAGGTGTGTAACACACAGTTACACAGTTACACAGTTAACCCTTATTATTTCAGATGGATAATCACTGTAACATGAGTTGGGAGAATCGACTGTACGCTTTTGGAGCCTGTTTCGTAATTGGCTGCTTCCTATCCGTCTTTGTAAGTGAGATCTAATCGAAACGAGATGTTTTGTTCACTTAAGTTAGATCTATCGATCTGGGAAGTTTCACACATACACTCACAGTTTGGGTACAATGTGTCCCCCTTTTCTCTCCCCCCCCCCTGTACTGACTACTGTACTGTCTCGCGCGACGTATTTCCCGGTGCACCGTTCTCAAACACACAGTATAGTAATACCTGGAACGAAAACACGGAAGTACCATACTACTGGAGTGTAAATGCTGCTGTAGTCCTATTGACTATACTAGTGTAATTCATGTACCACAGTGTGTATCACCAACGCCACGCCTTCACAATACTCAGAGACTAGATGTGTTCCAAATTAACGACTCTTACCTATGTTCACAACCATTTCCCCACTACTTTTCTAGAAAGTTCCATTATTCACTTAGATCACTTCCCCTCTAATTCCCACTAATCCCAATGTAATCACAGGGAACGATAGAGATATGGTTGGGCAAGTACTCCTCCTTCGCTGTACTCTACACCCTTGGAACACTCGTAGCTTTAGCAGGGTAATACACAATTCAATACACATACTTGTTTACATTAGGATTGTGATTCCTAGTTCCAATAGATTTAAAAATTAGTTTTCTTGGAAATTTCTTCTGTAATTCCTCGAAATGCTTCTCTGGGTCCGGGCAAGTCTTGAACTAAATCTAACCGTATAATCCTCCAGGACCTGTTTTCTGCGAGGACCAATGAGCCAAATCAAGAAGATGTTCGACAAAGATCGGCTAATTGCTTCAATTGTCCTAATTGCCTCCATCATCCTGACCATCATTTGTGGAGCTGTGGTGAGAGATATTTGTCTGTTTGTTTGTCTGTTTGTCTCAATTCTATATCTCGATCCAATTCTATCTCTATATCTCGTCCTATCTTTCATTCTCTTTGATGTTTCCCTGCCCCACACACACACACACGTGCACACTTATTCTTTGATCTTTAAAGTACCTTCCAAAACATCAAACATGAAGGTATAATGATACCGCTAACCGTGTGTAGCATAGTGACAACATGTAACCCCCCGGCCCCCGTATTTTTATCTCGCTGATTATATGTAAAGGTCGCCCCAAGTAAACTAATCTTCCTGATTTCAGTTGAAGATAGCGGTCCTGGCTCTGGTTTGCTGTGTTGTTCAGTTCTGTGCCTTCACGTGGTGAGTAATGAGAATTTAGAAAGAGAGAGAAAATAGAGAGGGAGAAAGAGATAGAGATAGGGGTCAATTTCTCGAAAAGTGATACATAAGAGAAGCTAGAGAAGAGTGAGGTAGAGCGATGATAAAGTGAGGGGTTGCGTGTGAGAAAGGCAATTAATCTTTTTTGTGTGTGTAGTAGGGGACCAGGGTGGTGAGATTAACTTCTTCTTTTGTTATGAATCACTTCACTATGATACTACCTGTGTCGCGTGACCTACAACTCTGACTCATGCAACTCTGGCTCATATAGATTTTATTTGCTGATATAGCGAAACATAAGAGGCGATGGCATCACCAAAGATTCTATGAGCCAGAGTTGCATGAGCCAGAGTTGTAGGTAATCGGTACATGTATACTGTCCTTTACTACCCACCCATAACTTCCCCCTGACCCTCTCTCTCTGTTCAGGTACACACTGTCCTATATCCCCTACGCAAGAAACGCAGTAAAGAGTTGCTTTTCTGGAGTAACAGGAATGACCTGTCCCTGCTGAGGTGATGATCTAACCAGAGGAGAGAGACATTGTATCTCGCTGTGCGAGGCTGAATGGGAGAGAGAAAGAGAGAGAGAGAGAGAGAGAGAGAGAGAGAGAGAGAGAGAGAGAGAGAGAGAGAGAGAGAGAGAGAAAAGACAGTGAATATTGTTAAGCAGTTGATGTTTGTGTTTGAGTGAAGAACTCTGTTGTGTAAACAGGATTTTGTTGTGAATTTGATTCCTGTGAATGTATAACATGACTATCTATTTCTCACCGAATACGAAACTTTTCTTTTTTTTATCGGGATACTGTCAAACAGATCAAAGAGATCAAAGTCCTTTTGAAAATGTGTGTATTTTTCCACCTGGCCCACTCATGTCACACTCTGGAGAGTGCAAAGACGTGGCGCGCGGAGCAACCGAAGTTGTGTTGCTCGCGCACTCTGGGAAATTAGGATGTCTGACCCAGCTGCCAGACACATCACCCTCCCACTCGCATTGAGAGTCTCTCAACCTTTGCCTCACCTTTCGATCCCTCTTTCAACATTTCAATCTAGGTAATTGTACTTGTTATCTTCCTCACATACTACCTCACTATTCTATATACTAGCGCACCCATTGGGTGCGCCTCAAGTAAGGGCTTTCTAATAACCCACCCGGCTTCGCCGGTTGGTTTTTTTCGCCCCTTTCAACGTCAATAACACGGTTGCCATGGCAACTGAATTGGTAACTATGGGGACTGGCATGTAAAAAGTCATTCAAAAAAATTAACAAACTTCCACTGGAAGTTCCAAAAGTGTGAATGACAGCTTTACAGCTTTGGTCACATAAAATATTTTATGAAGGAGCACTGTCGCGTAGAAACGCACTGAACGAACGGCCATCACGACGTTCATCTCCAAATTATAATAGAGACTAGCGCACCCATTGGGTGCGCCTCAAGTAAGGGCCTTTTGATAACCCACCCGGCTTCGCCGTGTGGCTCATTTCGCCACTTTCAACGTCAATAACACGGTTGCCATGGCAACTGAATTGGTAAACATGGTGACTGGCATGTTAAAAGTCATTCGAAAATATAAATTAACTTCCACTGGAAGTTCCAAAAGTGTGAATGACAGCTTGGTCACATAAAGTATTTTATGAAGGAGCAGTCTGTCGCGTAGATACCGCCTAACGAACGACTTCGACTTCGACGTTCATCTCCAAATTATAATAGAGACTAGCGCGCCCATTGGGTGCGCCTCAAGTAAGGGCTTTTTGATTACCCACCCGGCTTCGCCGGGTGGTTCTTTTCGTCACTTTCAACGTGAAAAAACGGTTGCCATGGCAACTGAATTGGTAACTATGGGGACTGGCATCTTAAAAGTCATTCGAAAATATCAACAAACTTCCACTGGAAGTTCCAAAAGTGTGAGCAACAGCTTTACAGCTTTGGGCACATTGCAAGTTTTTATGAAGGAGCACTGTCGCGTAGAAACGCACTGAACGAACGGCTTCGACGACGTTCATCTCCAAATTATAATAGAGATAGCGCACCCATTGGTGCGCCTCAAGTAAGGGTTTTTTGATAACCCACCCGGCTTCGCCGGGTGGTTCTTTTCGCCAGTTTTAACGTCAATAACACGGTTGCCATGGCAACTGAATTGGTAACTATGGGGACTGGCATGTTAAAATTTATTCGAAAATATTAAAAAACTTCCACTGGAAGTTCCAAAGTGATACAACAGCTTTACAGCTTTGGGCACTTAAAGTGTTTTATGAAGGAGCAGCCTGTCGCTTAGATACCGCCTAACGAACGGCCATCACGACGTTCATCTCCAAATTATAATATAGACTAGCGCACCCATTGGGTGCGCCTCAAGTAAGGGCTTTTAGATAACCCACCCGGCTTCGCCGGGTGGTTCTTTTCGCCCCTTTCCACGTCAATAACACGGTTGCCATGGCAACTGAATCGGTAACTATGGGAACTGCCATGTTAGAAGTCATTCGAAAATATTAACAAACCTCCACTGGAAGTTCAAAAAGTGTGAATAACAGCTTTACAGCTTTCGTCATATAAAGTGTTTTATGAAGGAGCAGTCTGTCGCTTAGATACCGCCTAACGAACGGCCATCACTTCGACGTCGTTCATCTCCAAATTATAATAGAGACTAGCGCACCCATTGGGTGCGCCTCAAGTAAGGGCTTTTTGATAACCCACCCGGCTTCGCCGGGTTGTTCTTTTCGCCCCTTTCCACGTCAATAACACGGTTGCCATGGCAACTGAATCGGTAACTATGGGAACTGCCATGTTAGAAGTCATTCGAAAATATTAACAAACTTCCATTGGAAGTTCCAAAAGTTTGAGCAACAGGTTTACAGCTTTGAGCACATAAAGTGTTTTATGAAGGAGCAGTCTGTCGCTTAGATACCGCTGAACGAACGGCCACCACTTCGACGTTCATCTCCAAATTATAATAGAGATTGTATTACAGTCGGACCCCGATTTAGTGACACTCCGATTTAGTGGCACCCCGATTTAGTGGCACACCGATTTAGTGGCAGGATTTTTTCCCCCGACATAGGAAATTAACATTATTTAAATCCGATTTAGTGGCACCCCGATTTAGTGGCAGGATTTTTTTCCCCCGAGGATGCCACTAAATCGGGGTCAGACTGTATAAGGAAAACTGCTAGGATTTGATCAAATTCAACGGCAAAATGAAATAAACACACAAAAATAATTCTCTGCAGTCGCGGGGGATTTTAGCATCTGTGAGTTCACGACTCACGTCATTTTCAACTTTTTAGTCGGAATTGTTCAAATTTTGCCCGATGTTTAGACGAAGTTCTCACACGAAATCCCCCATTATAATTTTTTCCCCATTCCTACTCAACAAAATCCTCGCTCTCAAAGTCTTTTTCACTTTTCTTTTCAGCTCTAACCTCTATACAGATATAATTCCGGGTCCCTCAATTTTGTTTTTACTTTAATGATCTGAATATCTCTCTCTCTCTCTCTCTCTCTCTCTCTCTCTCTCTCTCTCTCTCTCTCTCTCTCTCTCTCTCTCTCTCTCTCTCTCTCTCTCTCTCTCTCTCTCACTCTCCCTCTTTTTCCCTCTCTTTCTATCTATCTCTCTATATCCATCTTTATACAGTCAGTCTGCTCGGTAGATAACTCGACTTTGCCCCCAGAATGTTCGCTGTGGTGTCAGGGAAATGTCCTCCCACTGTGTTCGGTTTGATTTCACCGTCCTTTTTCACTCGGATGGGGTAGAGAAGAAGGTGTCCGGCAGATTCATCGATCCTAAAAAGTAAAGGAAGAGTAAAGGAAGAGCACAGGGGTTAGTCATCATACACAACTAAATACACAAAGTTGTGTTCTACATACAAATCTACAGTACTACTACTACTACTACCTTAACCCCTGCTGCCCATGGTCATATTTAGCCACCCCTCCCCTAATAAAACAAAAACCTTACTTACTCCTTCTTGACATAAGAATCCCAGTTCTGTTTAGCGATATCTCGAACCCTATGTACACACTCAAGTGACTCTGGTGTGTCGAATATCTCCTCATACCGTCCTATGTGCTCCGTCCATAGGCTCTAAGGGAGGGTGGTGTTATTGGGTAACGTACAGGGTGTTAATTTTGGATCTTTACATGCGTTGGGTATTATGCTTGACCAATGACCACCCTGTAGATTTGATACTAAAACTGATGAATCCCTGTATGGCGGCGCCATACCCCATTTGACAGTGCGCCCCATTTGACAGTGTGCTCAGATGGGTTGCGGCGCCAGACAGATGAATCCCATCCATTGAATGATCATCTATCCATATGAAAATACAAACGCTATCTCACCTTGCGAAGACCCTGGACATGTCCGTTCGTCACTAAATCTGTCTCCGATTCGCCCGTTTCGAAGCACCCAACTGCTATCTCAGTATCTCGCCGACCATCCATACTTCTCTGGTTGATATTTGCACTACCAACAACCGCATAGATATCATCAACCATCATTGCCTAATGTGGGGATAGGATGGAATTGTGTGGTTGTCATTTGTCAATGGAAACTTTTCATGGTTACCCTGGTTACTATAGTCGTTAGAAACTGGAAGTTGCACATACCTTACTGTGAACGTATATCATAGCACGCCCATTTTTAGCCATCCTAGTTGTTGGAGTGTCATCAGTAAGCTGATTTACACTCGCTGGCGGGGTCTCCCTTTTACCTGTAGAGAGAGTCTGGGTTACCATGGTTACCTTCGTTACCACCCTTGGAGAGATAAAGTTCGGGTTACCACCCCTTGGCCTTGTTGCAACACTGCAACAGGCTCAACGCTGTCCCTCACACAACTTACCGAGGCAGAAGAAATTCAGATAATCTGTTGGTTCAGCCGCGACACCAGCCTTATCGATCGCTTTTGCTATTTTCTTGTACATCATCGACATTGTCTTTGCTTGCCAGTACAGGATCTCTTGGATGTGGGCCGCGTGCGGATTACCTGTAAATTAGAATTGTGGTTACTATGGTTACTGGAGCAGAATTATGGTTACCATGTTATTGGTCGCCCAGTTCTCACCTGCACCCTGACAGCTGATTCAACATGCCGTCAGACAGGACACTGTGTGCCCTAAATCGAAGGTTCGGATACCTACCTTCGGGAAAGAGGGGTATGAGGATGTAGGCTGCAAAACGTCGTCCCTTTTCGATCATCTCGCACACCTGTTCTGCTATCTCGACAGGGATCAAATGGTTACACCGGGGTCCTGAAGAGAGAGGGAATGTGGTTACCATGGTTACCATGTGGGGGCAGGGGTATTCTTAGCAGTGTGTACTGTGTGTGTTACTAGCAGTGTGTGTGTTACTAGCACTAGCAGATGCAAAATCATCATTTTTTGATAGCATTTGGCCGGTCGCTATAGGTAATCAGAATTTCAGATCAGGAGATATTAGCAAGATTTGATATTAGCAAGATTTTATTGGTGCTACTAATAATTGGTGCTTTAGATATAATCACTCAGTAAGTAGCACGGCATGCAGGGCATGTGCAAATGATCAGGAAGCATGCGTATATATCAATTTTATTAGCAGATCTTCTCTTACTCTTGTTTAGACTAAAGGGTCGCATTAGTTTAGAGTCGTGGAAATATGATTGAACCAAATCCAATCTCTGTCCTGATATATGATATAAAATAACTTTCCTATCTATTTGTTATGAAGAATAGATCTCCTATTCTCCTGAGCAAAATCTGTCTGGCGGCGCCAATCTGAGAATCAAGACGAGGTCCAAGGCGCTGCCAGACAGATTATAACGAACCTCTCCCTCCCTATATCTGTCTAACCATGGTTACCATGGTTACCATGTCCCTCTAATCCCTACGTACCCACGTCAATGTCCCTGTCCAGCCATGAGTGAGCGGAGCCTAGGAAATACTGATTTTCCACATACAGGAACTTGTCTGAATTCCGGACTCCTGTTACATACGCTCTGTGTATACTCGCCTCGTAACATCGTCCGTGCTGGGAGGGAAGTCATGTTGAATGTTGAGTAAATGAGGGAGTTGTTGAGTAAAGTGGTACGTGGGGGAACAACAGCAGATCAGGGATATATGTGTATTTGAAGTTGTACGGTACGTTGCCGTTGGAGATCTCGGAATCCTACCTTGTAGCTTGGTTACGCGCTGGCAAGGGAGGGGGGTTACTTCGTTACCAACCTTGGAGCTGAGTGTGTGTTTCTTAGTTCCATCGAACTTTGCAGCATCAATGGGTATTGATCTGAATATCTGAACCCTCCATTTCCCTTTCTCCTTCGTCTCCTCTGGCTCCTCCACCAAATAACTAGCCTGAGTAGGGAGGATAGTGTCAGTGAGGGTAGGGTGTTTCTACCCTGAGGGCCCCTCAGTGAGGGGGAGGGGTTTTGTTTACGATAACTGGAAACACGGTGGGAGGTGATTTTCTTTTAGATTGAAGTGTCATAATGAACCAAACCGCCAACTTTATTTTTGGGTTTTTTTCCCTAGTTACCCATGGTTATCCCTATCAATGTTACCTCCTTGGGTGCCTCAACCTTCCACCTATCGCTAAAGTTTGCCAAAACATCAAGGGCTGCTTCTCCCGTTACTCGAGCATGAACATCATGCCACGGCTGTCGGGGTCCATCTGCTGCCTTTAGAATACCAGGGAACGTCTGCAGGTAGATGGAGACAATTGTGAATTGTGTTAAAATAGTTGGGCGAGATTCGAGTAAGTATATCAAGAATCCTTTTTTTTTTCGTAATTTCGTGTTACCTGGTAGAAATCGTCTGAGTGTGTGTCCTTAGTTGACTCGAAGAGGGAGTGGTTCTGGTCGTCATAGCGACCAATGGTTAAATCAAGGCCACCAAGGTACGCTACTGCTCCACAAGATGCCGTGCTATCATCACAAATAACTGATAGTAGTGTCATATTTAATTAATTAAGTTTCATATCAAGACACAGTTGTAATATTTGAGGAGCGTTTAGTTGCTCTCCCTTTAAAACCTATCGAAGCGGGGGGGGGGGGGGGGGCTCAACACCTAACTGTATGACACTCATGACTCTAACTGTATAAAATTCCCAAATTTCTCTAGGTACCACCCTTGTCTGATTCAATTAACACTTAGGCGTTACATCTAACTGTTAAGATGCTGTAGGTACCCCAAATTCAATCAAATTTTGATCCAAATTCCAAATGTTAGTGTGTAAATACAATATTGTGTACAGTATTTTAGGTCACGTGAACAATATGTTGACCATATATGGTCATAGAATGGGTCACATGATCATCACGTGATTGCAGTGAACACTGAACAACCAATCAGAGTTATCCCGTGCCTGCATTCTGCAATCAGAAGCCGATCAGAGGCCAGAACGGGTGCCTCACTTGGTCCAGAACCAATAACGGCGGAACAAACGTATCATGTGAACCACATATTAACCATATAGCAAAACCGTACCCGCCCTACGGACGGGATAGAAACACAGCGCATTATCTCTCTCTCTCTCTCTCTCTCTCTCTCTCTCTCTCTCTCTCTCTCTCTCTCTCTCTCTCTCTCATTGTATATAGTAAGATTGAGGTTCGATATATTGAGGTTGATCAACTACCTGTTTTCTGGTGGTGCGAGTAGGACGTGTTACTGACGAGGGTTTCCACCATTCCTCTCTTACTCTTCTGTCGACTGGCAAGAACACATTTTACCTGGGGGGAGGAATTGACGCTAGGTTTAGAATCAGGCATCATACTGACTTAGACTACTGCAGCAGCTTCCTTGAGAAACTTGGCCGCAATTGCATCGCCCTGATAGATCACATCCCAGCATTCGCAATTCAGCAAACATAAAGATAGGGATGTGATATATTATTATCATTAATTATACCTGAGTTTTAGAGAAGAATACTCGTGTAATTTCATCATTAGTTCCAACTACTCCACTCATCATCTCATTCTCACTGTTGAACGGTTCATCCCAAAGTAGAATTAGCACCTTGTGTGTTAGAATTAGCATTTTGTGACTGTGAGATATGGGACATCCCATTGGACCTCTTTGGTTCATTGTATACAATGACCCAAAGAGGTCCAATGGGATGTACAGGGTCTACTATCTATGTATTATGTCTTCTTTCTATATCTACTTACCTTGACTCCCTCCTTCGCCTTTGCTTTCAGGAGATCCCCCAGAGTTGGTCTATCGCTCTGATCACGTTGTAATCTTATCGTGTGGGTCATCGACCAACCTGCCATGGCGAATGGATAATGAACCATTGGACCAACCCAGTGGCAAATAAATAATGAACCTTCAACTAGCAGTTGGTCAAATGCTGTCAGAGCATTGGTAGCTGACCCTTCACCTTATTCTCATTTCATTCAAAACAATGATCTGCACGCGAGAACCGCAGTCAGACTCTGACTGAGTCAGAGCACATTGGCCCTACAGATAATGAACCATTGCGGGTATTAACAGGACATTCCTCTCTCAGCTCATATATAGTGACTAGGATATTATGCTAGGATATTCAACTGTCGCGTCTAAACTCTAAGTGTTTGAGTGTGTGTAGCATATATTATGTTCACATTGTCTCCTACAACGCTAATGATTGAGACAAAGCACGAGGAGGGAGTTTCTAAGGGAGGGAATGAGAGATGTTTTGAGTGGGGGGGGGGGGGTTTCTGGGGGGTTTCTAAGGGAGAGATTTTGTGAGTGGGGGGGGGGGGTTGGAAAGGAGGGAATGAGAGATTTTGTGAGTGGGGGTTTCAACTGTGTATTATAATGAGCCGGGATAAAGTTCAATATATGGGTGAAGAATGAAAGCCTGGATACTGGATAGAGTTCAATATGGGATGAATGCTAAATTCCTGGGCCAGAGTATGGACATGAGACGTCCTGACTACTAACCTGTTATGTAGATGAATCTCTGTGCTCGTTCAATACTCTCCGCAATATCGCACCATGCTGTGGTTGGTTGGTAAGGGCTGCCGTGTACTGATATCATGTCATGTCCAGGGAGGGCGTGACAGTGGGCATCCTGGTAGAGCCTCACATCTCCTGTCTGTTAGGAGTAGTAGGTGTTAGTATGAGAAATGAATAAATAGGTGTTAGAATGAGCACTGTCTATTAGGAATAAATAGGTGTTGATTTGACTCGTCAGAAGCTCCCAGTCTCTGCTGACATAAGCTCATATTATGATCATTGATGATGATCAAACATCATATTTTGTCTCATCTAATTAAATAGAAACCTCGCCATTAGTAAGTAACAGCATGTCGAAGTTACATGGTTTGCGGTAATTGTTAGGGCGTTCCGGAACTCCTGTTCTAGCAGCTGTACCAAAACGCCCTAAAATTATACCACATCTTGAATTGAAGTTGCAGATGGCGTGAAACACTCACATGACGAAGTGGAAAGTAGCATCGTGTAACCTCAAACTCCCCAACTACATCTGTAACAGGCTCAAACACAACCTCGATATCGAGGGTCGGTCGGGCATTCTTAAACGGGGTCATGAGAACCAACTTTTCTTTTAAAATCTGAAAGGAGACAGAATGTATTCTTGAAACTGCTCGGATTAGGGTTCTAACTTTTCAGGCCAATGCTCTGGCCTCTGACCACAGTTCTCGCACTAAGAAATTAGAACAGCCAATATATACTCTGACAGGTTCTAACAAGCCGAGCTTCAAGTGCAGGGAGTTTAAATTCCAGTGTCTTGTTGGACAAGAGCTTGCAGCTATGTATTATAACAACCAAGATTATTATACCTTTTTCTCTACTATTTTCCTGATGGGTATGTGAGCGTGTCCGAGTTTCTCTTTTCCGACCATATCATCGTCCCACACCCAGAAATATAACCGCTCTCCTTCATGGGATACCTGTCAGGATTTGTTGTGTAAGGGGTGAGCCGGGGTCAGGGGAGAGAGGGGATATTTGGGGCACTTGTTTAGGGAAATATAGAAGTTGGGGTCTTTGGCGTATGGTTTTAGAAACTGACCATACGCCCCAATGTCCCATTACATGCGGAACGCCCTCGGGTACTGCGCCTTGGAATTGGTGCTAAATTCATAATATGGAAACGAGTCGTCTACATCAGTTGGTATCTAAAAAGGGAAATATTGGTCTGTTCTAAGACCAGCTCTTACTTCCGTTTCGAAGGTTTCATTCCATACAGGGTTCAGATCATCCTTTATAACTTTAGTTTGTAGAATTTTGTGCCTATCAATGGAAATACTAACATAAGGATCTGATAAATCCTTCTTTTTCTCCTGATTGGAACAGCGGGTTTGTTAATTTGGAGAGATCGTTACATTAACTAGGAGAGATCGTTACATTAACTAGGAGAGATCGTTACATTAACTAGGAGAGATCGTTACATTAACTAGGAGAGATCGTTACACTAACTAGGAGAGATTGATACTTTAACTAGGAGAGAAAGATAGATCAGGGTTTTGCACGTGAATCTAAGTTACCTTGTTTGAGAAAAGACTGTCAAATTTGAGTTTCAAGTTTCGGCCATCAGCGTTGGGTAGATTTGAGGCACCCTTTATGGTTACTGTTCAGATCCCCTCGGAAATATATTGTTTCGCTGTTCGAGGTGCTCATATCCTGCAGGGAAGGAAAGGGGGTGTTAGAGGGTGTCATGAGGTGTCAGGTGTGGGGCTAGAGTTTGGGGAAGTAGGGGGAGTCAGGTATGGAAGTAGTATGGGGTACCCTCGATCAGGGGTGTAAAATAGGACCCGGTTGGGTTAGAATTGTGGGATTAGGCGCAGACAGATTAGGGAAATGTAGTAGAGATCTATGGGAAGTATAAAATTAAGAAACAGTCATTAATTATGATCTGGATCATCCTCTAAAAGTAATTCATCGATAATTTCAGTGGAAAACAGCAGGAAAATTATAGTTACAATCGTCAGGTAAATTGCCAGGTTAATTTACGAAATATAAAGCGGTAAATTTAGTCTTGATCTGGTGAAGCCCAACCCTAATATGGTTCACCTAACATTGATTATCGAACCCAAACCCCTGACGGCCTAACAGTGTTAGTAGTAACACTTCTAAATATGCTACATCATGCATAAACGAAATAAACTGTTTACGAAGTATACTGTTCACAGTGTTAACATAAAGGAAGCATTTACTGCTCTATCCAATTAGACCTGTCAGGTTAATTAGACCTGTGGCCACTGTGTATTACAATCAAATTAATTAGCTGTAGGTACCTCGCAAAATAAGGCCAAATGTGTTGTCTTGTTCCGTGTAAAACGTTCACAAATCAATATCAGCTAGTCACTAGTGAGACACACTATATGAGACACCCACAGTGTGGGTCCCACAGATACACGACGAACAGATCTGAATAGAAACGATCTGTTTTGAGGTATTTCATATTGAGAGAGACACGTACAATAACCAACCCAAACCAGAGTTCTGCACTACCACCCTATTTCATATTATAGAGAGCCAATAAACGTATACACTGTTACCGTACCCTATTTTAAGATTTTATGGACCCTTGTTCTTATACATGCCATTACGTGCACATGTTGTATCCCACTCTAATACTACTAGGACCATGTGTAACTGAGACAAATAAAAGATAGGGTGTAATGTACACAAAAAGACTGATAGGAACATTTGACACCCTACACCAACATAAAACCTATTTTACACAGCGAGGGCTTGTAGGCTAGGGGGGCAGTGGTCCGCTCACTTTCAAAACATTGAGTTGAGTCATATATGCTAGCTTTACAAAGATCCTATTTCTACAAATCTAATATCATTTTATCAAAGCGCTGGCAAGCACAGCAGAATTGGGCACGTTGCCAGCCCCTCTCTAGAGTGTCAATTACACAAACAACAGAAACTAAAATGACGTAAAATGACCAAAGCGAGTGTAATTCGAGTACCAAATATGTATAGCAGTGCAGTGTATTGGGTTATACTGATAGGGGCCATGGTGTGCAAGACTATCATGTGAACATGATGGTAGATTAGAGATTCAACTGTCAGACCAATGCTCTGACATAGATTCAATCTGTTCTTTCAGTTCTATACGGTCATATACAAGCATTTTGAATTTGATGATAAGGTATATAAATTGGAAATTTGTTAAATATCAATGCGCAATCTGCACGTTGTATACAGATTCAGATTGCGCATTATCAGCTGTAGACATAGTGACGAAATATCGTCCACACTTCGTGACAAGAAGTGCAGGTATGACATTTCTTTTTCAGTGTAATGGTCGGAGAGAGAGAGAGAGAGAGAGAGAGAGAGAGTTTGAACATGAATAGCAATGAAGCTCCAGGCTGTCTAAACTGTTGAATTTATGCAACATATCTTCTCAATTCTTATGATGAGGTAATGCGTTCTAAAACAGCTGATTTATGGGAAAATTAAAACGAAACCCAAAACTGAACAGGGAACGGGGACAGGCTGGGGCCTAAAAACCAAAAATTTGCTAGAAAACGGACTAAGAACTGGGCTGTCTGGCGCCACAGACCCCATCTGAGCGCACTGTTCAGAATCAAATTGGGGTCTGGCGCCACCAGACAAGAACCGGGGGATATGGGGTGGGGCCTAAAAACCCGAAACTTGATAGAAAATGAACTAAGAACCGGAGGATAATGATATGGGGTGGGACCAAAAAACCCCAAACTTAATAGAAAATGAACTAAGAACCGGAGGATAATGATATGGGGTGGGGCCTAAAAACCCGAAACTTACTAGAAAATGAACTAAGAACCGGAGGATAATGATATGGGGTGGGGCCTAAAATCCCGAAACTTAATAGAAAATGAACTAAGAACCGGAGGATAATGATATGGGGTTGGGCCTAAAAACCCGAAACTTAATAGAAAATGAACTAAGAACCGGAGGATAATGATATGGGGTGGGGCCTAAAAACCCGAAACTTAATAGAAAATGAACTAAGAACCGGAGGATAATGATATAATGGGGTGGGGCCTAAAATCCCGAAACTTAATAGAAAATGAACTAAGAACCGGAGGATAATGATATGGGGTGGGGCCTAAAAACCCGAAACTTAATAGAAAATGAACTAAGAACCGGAGGATAATGATATGGGGTGGGGCCTAAAAACCCGAAACTTACTAGGAAACTTTCGGGAATGACGTTATCCATGACGGTGGTGAATTCAGTCTCCATAGCTACGGTGGTGAATTCAGTTTCCATGGTGATGTGTGTTAATCACAATTCGAGTTATATCCACACAATTGAAACAGCCCAGATAGAAACTTTACAAGATACATGAACAAAGAAATGAAATGAAACCCCACTCTCGTGCGTCTAGCAATTATTTTCCCTCATCATTCACATTTCTGTTCTGTTCTCTTTCTATCTCTCTATCTCTCTATCTCTCTATCTCTCTATCTCTATATCTCTCTATCTCTATGTCTATCTCTCTATCTCTCTATCTCTCTCTCTCTCTCTCTCTATATTCCTCTCTATCTCTCTCTCTATCTCTCTCTCTCTATCTCTCTTCTCTCTCTCTCTCTCTCTCCCTCTCTCTATCTCTCCCTCTCTCTCTATCTCTCTCTCTCTCTCTCTCTCTCTCTCTCTCTCTCTCTCTCTCCCTCTCTCTCTCTCTCTCTCTCTCTCTCTCTCTCTCTCTCTCTCTCTCTCTCTCTCTCTCTCTCTCTCTATCTCTCTCTCTCTCTCTCTCGTCTTCCTATTAAGCAGTGGTATAATTGCATGATGATGGGTGAGTCAAATAATTTATTTGAATCATCACATACATGATTACACTTAGAGCAGCTAAGAGACAAAGAGACAGACAGACAGACATACAGAAAGAAAGACAAACTGATTATTTGTTCACTGATCATCATATTAAATGTTCGGTGACATTGACACCTCGTGTGAGCGAGATTGAGCTCGCACTGAGAGTTAGCAATGGTACCAAGACAAATGCATGCAGTGGCGACATGCGACAGCCGATAACAGTACCTTAGTGACATTTACAATGGCAAGTGGCAACCTAGTAACATTAATAGCTAACAATGAGAACAACAACTTTGAAATACCATACTCAACAAGAAATACCGGGAAGATCACGTTTGGAACCAGGGTAAATGTCACGTGTATTGCACGTGTATTGCACGTTTGAGTACCTCATGGGGTGTGTTTGTGTACCGGGATCATGTACTGTACTACAATAAGTGCATGTGGTCGAGGAAGGCACGAGCGAAAAATAGTTGGTGAGGTCACAAACTCTCTTTATCTCTCTATCTTTCTCTATCCCTCTATCTCTATCTCTCTATCTCTATCCCTCTATCTCTGGGAGGGAAAAGATAGTCTCTTTTCTCATGACCCCCTGGCCTTTTGTTAGCTAATACTGATGAGCGACTGGGAACAACAACTGCATCTCCCATCATTTGAGAGAGAGAGAGAGAGAGAGAGAGAGAGAGAAAAAAAAGACAAAGAAAACAGATTGAGGGGGTTTAAAATGAAAGTACAAAGCACACACATGTTTATAAGGGAACTTGGCCGACAAAGATAAATTCTAAATTTGGGAAAAGAAGCTCATTGTATAATGTATCAGTTAGGGCGCTGGCAACTAAAGGGAACCATTGAGGGAGAACGTCTATATGGGATCCAGTATATGGGGGAGAGGGGTGATTGAGAGAGAGGGCGAGCTGTGACCAAATAATACGCAATTTCATCTTACCCTAGATTGTCTCCACAATCCCTTGAAGAGCGGCATCATCCCTCCCACTGTCTAGATATTGATTTTCGAGGGAGTCACAGTAGGTCAAGAAAGAATTCTCCAATCATAGTGGCCCCCAAAACAAGTAACACACAGGAGAGAAAGAAACTGCAATCATCATCTTGAACGTCGGATATTATAGTCATATTGTTCTATCGTTCTTTATCTCTCTCTACTTCTCTCTACTTCCCTCTCCCTCTCTCACTCCTTCTCTCTCTCTCTCCCCCCCCCCCTCTCTCTCTCTCTCTCTCTCTCTCTCTCTCTCTCTCTCTCTCTCTCTCTCTCTCTCTCTCTCTCTCTCTCTCTCTCTCTCACTATCTCCCTCTCCCCTCTCTCTCCCATTCTCTCTCTCTCTCTCTATCTCTCTTTATTCCACCACTGTTCACTGCCGGTGAGATTAGATTGGCTTCAGGTTTTACAAAGTTTTAATACCAGATTGGAGATCTATATATACCACTATACTGCAACACTATTCCGATTAATATAAACACAAAAACACGTTTCCGAGTAATGGGGTGGATGCAACAAGCGGTCTCTGATCATGACTTTTCTAGGACATTTCTGGTAAGAAAAACAGCATGGCATGACGACCCATCATATCCAGATCTCCCTAACATTATAATCACCTCCCGCCCCTAATAATCGCCCTCCTTCCATTTCCAGTACACCCATATATCCACTCACTCCCTAATCCCGTTTACCGCACATTTTTTATTAAATCATGTCAAACTCAATCAAGAGAACACATTAACTTAAATCCAAACTGATGATTCATGTCAAACTTAATCAAGTTAAATCCAAACTGATAGTACCTTGAAATGATGGAAGTGGTCCCAGAGAGATTGAAAGTGGCGCTCATTCTCTTCATCACTCTCCCCATCTTGGTTCTGACATTGTTCCTCAGCAGCGGCCACCAAACCCATTGCCACGGACTTACTCCGACCAAAAGGGTACAAGAACTTCCTCTTCCGCTTCCCGCTCTGGTGAAAACTACAGCTTGCTTTTCGGCCCTTCATTGCTATGGTAACGACCTTCGCGCGCTGGCAAGGGAGGGGTTATACTTCGTTAGTAACGAATCGTTATCAATTATTGCTGTGGCAATACAAGAATAATGAATCAGAACAACAGTTTATATATAGGTAGGTATAAGGTAGGCCAGGTAGGATAAGTAGGTAGTGACATATGAAAAGTGAACAAGAAATTTAGTGCCCAGGTAGCAATATAATCTGGATAATAAACCTGGATGAAGCCATACAAATGTGGCAAGTTTATGTCGCGGGAGAGATGAAGTTAAAAGAATTGTATAATCGAGTCAAACTGTGTCATACGCTTGGCACGTTTCAGTACTACAGTATACCTTCTCTATCTATCCCTAGATCTCTCACCCAGCCATTCCCTCTGTCAGAGTATTGGCCCGACAGATTCCTGCTTTCACTCTCTAGCATTCAGGTAAAACAATTATCCACTCTAATTATAGCTCATATCTAATAGGTCGTTACATGATAACATACATCATTATCGTCCTTTCTAGTACTGAATCAAACAGGAACTAACCTCCAAATTGGGCACCTCTCTTGCGCTCACTTTCAAAATCTTCCTCGTTTTTGCCATATATGCTACGCAGTCTGTTGTTCGAGCGATGAGCCTTCGGCCCAGCCGGTGTGAAAACCGACAGACTGGTACATGTCAATGGATTTTGATAGTGAGCCCAAGAGGGGTGCGGCGGGGGCGTGCCTAATTTGGAGGTGAGTAGATATCAACCTCAAAATATACACCTCTCTCATAACATCTACCTCTCACTCACTGCAGCATGTAATTACACGCAGATAATATCAAAAACGGGAATCATGGATCCTACGTGCTCAGAATTTAATGGTGGTCTACCCCAACTGTAACTTCTCCAAAACATTTACTGTAGACAGTGAAGTACAGTGAGAGAGAAAAAGAGAGAGGGAGAGAGAGAGGAGAGAGAGAGAGAGAGAAGAGAGGAGAGAAGAGAGAGAGAGAGAGAGAGAGAGAGAGAGAGAAGAGAGAGAGAGAGAGAAGAGAAGAAGGGAGGAGAGGAGAGAGATGAGAGAGAGAGAGAGCGAGAGAGAGAGGAGATGAGAGAGATGTAGAGATGAGAGAGAGAGAGAGATAGAGAGATGAGAGAGAGAGGGAGAGGAGGATGAGAGAGAGAGTAGAGAGAGAAAGAGCGAGAGAGAGAAAGGGCGAGAGAGAAAGAAAGATAGAGAGAGACAATTAACTAGGGTAGGTTAATCAATAGCCTTTCTATTCCGTACAAACTGGATGTGGACAGAGCTCCCAGACAAGCAATGACAGGAGAAGGATTAACGAGAGTGAGAGAGAGAGATGACGAGAGAGAGAGAGAGAGAAGAGAGAGGAGGAGAGAGAGAGAGAGAGAGAGAGAGAGAGTCATGTGCTAAGCCATCGATATGTCTTACATAAATGATAAAATATTTTCCAGAGTAGATTATTCGGGAGGTGTATTTTGCCATTAGATCACTTCTCACACTTGGCTTGACTCTACAGACCTAATACGAACTGCCGCCATAAGTTGGTAACGAAGTTACCCCTCCCTTGCCAGCGAAGTTACCCCTCCCTTGCCAGCGCGCGAAGGTTATTTTGTAACCAATGGTTGGTTCAAACACAGACTCGAGGGCGAATATGAACTTGAGAGGGGCGAACAAAATATACTATAATCTAAATTTAAATTCAACTGCAAAAAACCCTCGAAACTTTGGCAAATGACAGAATGCACCTCTATACGAAGGAGCTGTCAAACCGTGTAAAGTTACAGTAAAGTTACAGTGTAAACTGCATATATCCAGTGAATGTTGACAGGCTAGGAAGAAGCTGCATGCACTTTAATCGATCTAGATGGAGATAGAGAGAGTGGGGGAGGGAGAGAGAGAGAGAGAGAGAGAGAGAGAGAGAGAGAGAGTAGGGGGAGGTTCAACATAGAAAGTAAACAAAGAATGAGTTACTCAATGCAACTGAGAGAAGGGATGTAACAAGAGGGAGAAGAGGTTTATATATATATAATGTCTTAATGGGAGACTAAAACAAGGATAGAAACCTCCCACACACACACAGATGCAGAGGGTAGTATACTAGTAGGAGACAATATATGTGGACTACCTAAATGATCCTTTAGTAATAGTATGAGTTCCCCACATAATCATTACATAGAACCTCTATGTGTGTCTTTCTAGTAGAAGGACACGCATAACACTATCCCCCCTCACCCATAACATTACGCGTACGCGGCGCCAGACAGATGCACTGCAACTGCAATTCAGAAAAGCTCTGTGTACCAAGTTGACCTTATACATGGTAAACCCCTAAGGTGCAGGGGTCAATGTTCACAAACCCTCACGGTACCTTTGGGAGGAAAGAAGTGCGGTCCTCCTTCTTCAGCAAAGCAGGCTCATCATCCCCCTGAAATGATGTTGGTAGTTATAGACAGGACTCAGGAGTTGTTGAGTAACACTGGCAGTTGTCTCACAAAAGACTGCCTTCTTCGAACAGGGGCAAAAATACCCGTTGAGGAGAGTTACACAGCGTGTGATGTTACAGTCGTCAGTCATTTGGTTACGCGAAATCACCCTAATTTCGTTACCAAGTCAGTCAAATATTATATGACAAACTAGACTGACACGTTATATCATAACACTGACCATGTTAGTAGTGACAAACTGACAGTATAATATTATTATAATATTATATATTATTAACTGTATTATAATACTACTCACCATGCTGCTCCACCCGGGGAGGATGAATGCAGGACATATTGGGCAGTATGAGAGGATCCTGGACCACGTTGGGAAACAGGGCATACTGAGTGAGAGAGAGTATCAATCAGGCGACCATGTGGCCTTACTAAAAGTAGGGGCGAATTGAATATATTGACTCACTAAAATGGAATGTTTATCATGTTTATGTTTAGAGAAAGTCTGGAATTTAAAGGAAATCTATAATTTGAGTAGCGGCTGATGAGAACATGATAGTAATATACCACACGGCTAGATCTACTAATAGGAATAATCATGAACCAGTAGCCGGCAGGACTTGGCTAATTAGAGGTATAATTATATCGATTACTAATGCCAAGTTCATATTATAATTATGCAGCTCATTAGAGGCGGCTGTAATTCGTACAAAGAGCAATAATCCACGATAAACCACACACTCAGAGTTGTGTCAAATCTAATCAAACTCAAATACAATCGTAATGCAGCTGCGGGGTCTCCTAGAAGGCTGGTTATGAAGTGCTATTGTTTACAGTGTCAAATCCACATTCCACAACCATGGCGCCATGGAAACTATATCGCCTTGACAACGCCTTGACAACCATGGTATGATGCTATTATTGGTGTGGCAGCTAGAATCGCATCTAAAACAGCTAGTTGATAATGAGGGATTGCTAAGTACAACGTTAATCCCTCCACATTTTTTTAAAAGAGCACTTTATGTCATTTCTACAGCTCTATGATAGTTGAGATATATATTACATGTGGTTGAATTAGTAAACAACGCGTGTGTTGTAATCACTCTCTTGTAGTCTGCCGCGTTTTTTATAGTCATTATATCCATACAATGTATTAGACATATAAAACAAGACCATAATATATTATATTCAATGTGTTGATGTCCGGCAGCAGCTGCTGCAATGTTCTCTGACACAGAACACACACACATGCTGCACTAATCACATAATCATGTCATAACGGCCTTGTGTGGATCATGGGTTCGAAAGTAGCGGGGGAGATCCGACTCCGAGATAATATGTGAAACTACACTTTTGTATCTCAATAAAAGACCTAAAATTTCAAACAAAGGACGTGTGCCCTATTATAGTCATAAGACAAATGGAGAACAACTCTTAGCTTGTGTTTAGAATTTTTTGTGGCACGTGCGTACTAAAGTAGAGATACTCTCATAGGCAAAATGTTACCTACCCGACCAAGACCCTCTCAAAGGCAAAACGTTACCTTTTTCAAGAACAAGACCCTCTCAAAGGCAAAATGTTACCTACCCGACCAAGACCCTCTCAAAGGCAAAACGTTACCTAACGGACCAAGATCCTCTCAAATGTTCCAGAAATTTAAACCATGAGTCTCTTTCTCTCCCAGGGGAGAGAAAGGGACTCAGCGCCATAGTTGCCACATACCCGGGTTGGTATGGAGGTTTGCTGAGCGTATCCCATGGTTTAGTGACAAACAAAACAAAACAAACTCTCATAGTTAAAGTAACAATCTCTCCTGTGCAAGCTCTCCTAGTTAAAGTAACAATCTCTCCTCTGCAAGCTCTCCTATCTTAGCTGGTCTCTTAGCTGAGAGACCAACTAAGATAGGAGTCTCTGAGCTCAGAGGTCATCTTATGACGCTGCTATAATAAATAAACAGAGCTGCAAGATAAACTCGAAAGTGGAAGCAGGATATGAAAGAGCTGCAGCGCTTTATTAGATACTACTGTTGTAGAGACAGTGTAGAGACTATAAGAGATGGTACTTTAGTGTTAGATCAGACACGTACCCACTACAAACGCTGTGGGATATCATAGCCCAGGCTCTTATACTGCTCTCAGCTCTCTCTTCCCTTTAGCAGGATGATCCCTGCACTGCTCTCCCCCTCTCCCCTTTTGTTATGTTCTAACCCTCCTTTGCCCGCGAAACACAGTCTAGCTAGGCAACTCCACTTATGAGCTCATTAGGTTATGTGGAGACAGCACAATGGAAATGAGAAATACAGGGTGGCCCATAAATTATGAGGGCGGGTTGAGCTGTCGTAGTTTAGACCCAGCTCTCTGACCCCTTTCCTACGAACCAACTTACAAAAAAGAGAGTTTTAGAAATTGCACATACCTACAGAATTACAATGCGGAAAAATTTCTTACCAAGCAAAGATTGGTTCCAGCGACATAATTCTATGTGGCAAAGATATCTGATAATTCCAGGATATGTAGCTACCTATCCGTCGCCAACATGGATATGATATTAGCTCTAATTGTCCCGTACCTGTAGCAGGAGGATCGTATGTAACAGATCTTATGTAACATATTTTTTATTGGGAATGGGGGTGAGACAGATATTTTCGTTTTCGCAAGGAACATTGCACACATTTGTTGAGTTACTCAACAAGCACACATCAGCTATGACATGTTACAGTGGCCGCTGACAATGCAACCTGCCAAACCTCAGCAGTGGGAAGGTGTGACTCATCTGACACGTCCTGGTTCTTAATGGAGACACCAAGAGACCCTGGAAATTCAGGTCCCGCTCTGTTCCTTGCCGGCGCGCGGAACCATGAGTTTGACAAGCTTCCATGCGCGCGCGTCTTCTCATTAAAAGAATGACATTCGGCAATCGCGTCAGCCGTCAGCTGTCATACAATTTGTGACCACAATTTGCCATTTCTTACACTCGTTAGTTGACATGTTCCTCGCCGAAGGCCCGCTGTGAGCTTACGCGAGCCCGAAGTGAAGGTGCCGAACAGACAGACTGCGTAGCATGGCAACTCATTAGTAGTTGTTCGTACTTTTTTGAATTGTAGTTGAGTCGCCTGACTCAACTAATTCCACATGTTCAGAAAACATCAGGAATCTATCTGAGGAGAAAATGGCTAATACAGTTGAAACTAAACATTTTGACTTCCACCTCTAGGTGAAACTACTCAGTCTAGCGGCACCAGACCATGTTTTTCCCAATGGTGAAATGGAAGATGAACGTAGTTAGCTAAATAAATAAAATTTTGACCAAAAACAGAGATATTTGACAGTTATGTAGTGCTTAACGATTGTAACAGTTTCTTTTTATATTTGGGTGGCTTTGAAAAAAGCCGTTTGCGGTACTGGGAAATCCCAGTACCTGAGATTGCAGAGAATTTAACCTCCGAATCCGTAAAGGGTTCGTCCTGTCGCTTCAGGGCATAGACGACATCCATAGCGGTGACAGTCTTCCTCTTGGCATGCTCGCAGTAGGTCACAGCATCCCTAATAACGTTCTCAGGAAAACTTCAGGACACCTCGGGTCTCCTCGTAGATCAGACCGCTGATTCGCTTGACACCTCCCCTCCTGGCGAGACGTCGTGGGCAGGCTTGGTGATTCCCTGGATGTTATCTCGTAGAATCTTTCGATGACGCTTGGCTCCTCCCTTTCCAAGTCCCTTTCCTCCTTTACCACGGCCAGACATTGTTCAGTAGAAGATACAGAGAGTGTAAACTGTTCGGTGTTGAAAATGAGTTGGTTCGGTTGTCCTAGAGGCCACCGGTATATATACTTGTCCTGAGCTGGTGTACTGCTTCTCTATTGGCTACCGCTAATTGCATGCCTAGAGCCAATAAGGATGCTCCAATTAGGACACGTGGCTAATTAGAGTGGAACATTTCATAAGCTTCAATATTACTGGCCAGCTTTCAAAGGGCGCCTTCTCATTGGTTCACTAGTTTCAACGTATCCAACCCTGTATAAATACCGCAAGATTCGAGGTCTGGGCTCAATTCGATATCTCAACTCAACTTTCAAGTTCAGCAAGTTCCATCTACAGACATGTCTGCCGCAACCAAGAAGGCCGCTCCCAAGAAGCCCGCTGAGCATCCTCAGTACAAGGAGATGATTGCCGCTGCCATCTCTTCTCTTGCCAACCGCTCCGGAAGTTCTAAGGTCGCCATCTCCAAGTACATCTCCGCCAACTACAAGGTTGGAGACAGGCACGAGTCCCAGCTCAAGTTGGCCCTTCTCCGTGGTCTAAAGTCTGGAGCTCTCGTTAAGAAGACTGGATTGGGATGTGCCGGATCTTTCAAGTTGGCTGCCGTGGAAAAGAAGCCTGCTGCCAAGAAACCTGCTGCCAAGAAAGCCGCTGCCAAGAAACCTGCTGCCAAGAAGGCCGGTACCCCCAAGAGAAAGTGCTGGCCAAGTCTCCCCAAGAAGAAGACTGTGTGCCAAGAAAACTACCCCTAAGAAGAAACCTACTGCCGCCAAGAAGAAGCCTACTGCCAAGAAGGCCACACCCAAGAAGGCAAAGAAATAGATCAACATTGATCTCCTTCTGAAGGCATTCCTTCAGAAACAACGGCTTTTTTCAAAGCCAACCAAATTAAATAAAGAAATTCTCCAGTCCAGCATACTTGTTGTTTTGTACGCGCGAATAACAGTCTAACTTTTCAACATACTTGAATACATCAACTTTCACCGGGCTTTCAATATCAGCAAACCTCCATACCAACCCGGGTATGTGGTAAATTTGGCGGTCAACACTAGTCACTTTTCTTAGGGCACAAGGTTTGTGTTTCCACAAGCTTGGACTCCAACGAGAAATGGGAACAAAGAAAATTAGGGTTATGGTGGACCAGGCAGTCGACAGATGATAGCATCGGGGGGGGGGGGGGTAATATTGGCGGGAAATCCCGTAATCTTGCAGAACTAAGCACTACAAGAGCGATAGTGCTGGTGCGTGGTTGGGAAATTCAGGGTATTGAGACAGTGACGTACGAACCAACTCGATCACAACATGATAATCGTGTACGACGTCGTTTCGTCAGCGACCTAATCAGGGACTAATCTCGAATTGCAATGAGTTGATACGAGATACGTGACACGACCTAATCTGGGAAACCTAAATCTCGGTTTGAATTAAATGAGCTTTAAATACACTTAAATGACCTGCCCTAAATGTTGAAGTTCTACAAACAATTTTCTAGGAGCAAACTGCTACTTTTGTCTTGCTTGACCAGATATTGAATGAGATGGAACGATTATATCGCACACGTTTCTTTTGGTTTTTGGGTGGCTTTGAAAAAAGCCTTTTTGCCGTGTTTCAAAAACACGACGGGAATATCTCCAGTTTACTTGGAGACTGAGGAGGTGTACTTGGTAACAGCCTTGGTTCCTTCAGACACGGCGTGCTTGGCCAGCTCACCGGGCAAAAGCAGCCTCACGGCAGTCTGGACCCTCTCTGGAGGAGATGGTCTTTCGTTTGTTGTAATGTCCCAGTCGAGAGGCCTCTCCGGCGATCCTCTCAAAGATGTCGTTCACAAAGGAGTTCATGATGGACATGGCCTTGGAGCTGATTCCAGTGTCGGGGTGGACCTGCTTGAGAACCTTGTAGATGTAGATGGAGTAGGATTCCTTCCTCTTCTTCTTTCGCTTCTTGTCTCCTCCGACACGGCCGGCCTTCTTGCCTGCCTTCTTCTCGGCTTTCTTTCCAGAAACAGGGGGCATCTTCAAGTTGATTTGAGTACAGCTGCAGTTATTGTGACCCCCGAATTTCTTGCGGTATTTATACAAGGTCGGATTCTTTGAAGCTAGTGAACCAATGAGAAGGCCCCCTTTGAAAGCTGGCCAGTAATAGTGAGGCTTATGAAACACTACACTCTCATTGGAGATCCTGTTGTCACGTGTTCGAATTGGAGCATCCTTATTGGCTCCAGTTATGCAATTAGCGGTAGCCAATGGAGAAGCAGGGTTTTGATATTTAGCCCTCTATTCTATCCGAGTAAGAGTATATAAACCGGGGCTTCAGCCCTCTCTCAGGAGATACATTCCAGATCACAAGGTCCAAAAAATGAGAAAATGAAACAAGGAAATAGGGATTGGGGTGTGTTCTGTTGGTTAGACAATTGTTAAGGGGGTCCGATCCAGGTATTTTGGGTGTTTCAGGGGTTGGTTGCTTGGGTGAAGTCGGCAATATGGAGGTTCAATATTTTTTGCAAAGACCAAAATTTTCCAAACACCCTTTTCACCTTTAATTCAGCAACCCTGCTCTTTGATCAAAGCCAATACCGTTTTAGAATCGATTAAACTTGTCCCTGAGCCCAAAAAATCACCCCCAGAAGCTACCAGAAAAATTTATTTGTGGTAAATTTTGTGTGGTTCCGACATACTGAAAAGTGGAAAAAGTTACCATTTGACCAAGTTCCCAACCTTCTGTCCGTACCATTTTTTGTAAAGCTCTGAATTATTGCTTAAGATGGCCCATGCAACCAAAAGTTTTCCCCCAGCTGTTATAACTTTTGCACAGCAAGCCCCGGTTTTGTGGTTCCGACCAAAACTGTGGTTCCGACCAAACATGTCACACATGAAAACCCCCTGAAAAAGGCTGTTTACTTTGTGTAAAACCTTATGTAGCCAAATTAACTTATTTAAAACGATTTTTCTTTTTTTCGGGACATTTTGGCCTTTTTTTCGACAAAATCCTCATTTTTTAGCCAGAGTTATGATTTTAGGCTGCATTCTCTCCTGTTGATTTCCATTGCTATAATTTGATATACGACCACATTAATCCATAAATCACAGCTTCTGAAGGATTTGATCATTCAAATGGCGATAAAAAGCAGGAAATTCAGTCTTTTTCACTCAAAAAACTATTTCGACCATATAAAATTGGTTGAAATCAAAAGGGGACCCTCTGAATGGCTTCGCCAAGTATTCAAATACTTACAACAGCTTTTTCAGTCCTTTACAAGCCCTGTAAATGGCGTTGTATACTGAATTTAATACTGGTCCAAAAAGGGTAGTTGGAAAAAATAAAAAATCTAAATTTTGCCTATTTTCAAACAAAGGTTGCATTTAGATACTCTTTACTTGCTTAATACAGCTATACAAAAATAAAGTTCAAAAAAGCAAGAAAAATGCCCGAAAACTGAATTCTGCTGTTTCTCCGACATGTTTCTCCAACATGTTTCTCCGACCAGAGCCTTTGCGCAAATTGGAGTGCCGCTCACACACAAACCAGATGGTTTTTTCCAGATTCAAACACATTAGGATAATATTTGGACAATTATCTATCGAGTGGTTGTAAAATTATTTGCTGTATTGATTGTATTTTCACAGGAATCGGTTGTTTTAAAATATTTGGGGAAATCAGCATGTTCAAAAATGTGGTTCGACCAGCTCTTCAGAGCCTATATCTCGGTCATTTTTCATCCAAATGTGGCAAATCACATATGGAAAGATGGAGATCATTTTGTACTAGCCTGTAGAAGCTTTAAAATGGCTGAAAGGCTTTTTGTTTAAAAACTGTAGCGATTCCACGCACAAAATGTGGTTCCGACTTATGCGCGGAATGTATCCTGAGCGGGGCTTACAGAACTCAATTCCAATCTTGAACTCAACAACTCAGTTTTCAACAACTCATCTGAATCAACATGTCTGGACGTGGCAAAGGAGGCAAAGCTAAGGCTAAGGCTAAATCCCGATCTTCCAGGGCTGGACTGCAGTTCCCCGTTGGTCGTGTTCACCGACTTCTCAGGAAAGGCAACTACGCTGAGCGAGTGGGAGCCGGTGCCCCCGTTTACCTTGCAGCTGTTATGGAGTATCTGGCTGCTGAAATCCTGGAGTTGGCTGGCAACGCTGCCCGTGACAACAAGAAGACCAGGATCATCCCTCGACACTTGCAACTGGCTGTGAGGAACGATGAGGAGCTGAACAAACTTCTCGCCGGAGTTACCATTGCTCAGGGAGGTGTTCTGCCTAACATCCAGGCTGTTCTCCTGCCCAAGAAGTCTGCCTCCGCCAAGGCCAAGTAAATCGTTTCCGACGGTTTACCGCTCGTTTCTCTCAGGGGAAACCGGCAAAACGGTGCTTTTCAGCGCCACCCAAATCCAAAAAAGAAACTCTAGCATTGTTACCTACAATCTGTAGAAAAACCGAGTAATCCAATTAGCATCATAGCATGATAATCAATACATAGGCAAGTGGTTCTTCCATCAAGTTCACACAATGCTTCACTGTAAAATCACACTCGCTGTCTGATTAACTATCTCCTATCACCCCTCCCAGTTTACACTATCCTCCGTACTTTGTTACGATAATGACGTGTCAGTAGGCAGGCACACGAATTATATGACTGAGAGAATTGAAGTGAGTTTTCCACGTGTATGATTTAAGCGATATATTTGCGAATTATTGACCGATGGTCTCTGTCAGCCAATGTTCCTATCAAGTAGGCAAACATATGCAAAGGAATCTAAAAAGTCGTTGGATGCAGGCTCTTTTGCGTATGTGCAGCCGACTGTATAGATTTGAGGCACAAAGCAAGATAAGTCGCATTATTAAAGGCAGTTGGTTAGGGCTAGTGAGATGAAGAGATGAAGAGAAACCGTCCCAGTCACCAGATCAAATCACATCACCCCACTCATGATCACATCACCCCACTCATGATCACATCACCCCACTCATGATCACATCACCCCACTCATAATCAAATCCCTCCACCAAGGATCAAATCACCCCACCAAGGATCAGATAACCCCACCAAGGATCAGATCACACATAGCACCCAGCAGTTCACTGTGTGTGATGTGATCCCCCATACAATAGAGAATGAGCGGGAGTTATAAAGAGAGAAATATGTAACGACAGAGAGAAGTTGAAATAGACATGAAGAGAAAGAAATAGGGATAAAGGGAGAGGGTTGCAATGAATTGTCGATTAGTTAATCGGGATTTCTTTGTTTGAGTTGGGTGGCGCTGAAAAGCACCGTTGTCGTTGTTACCGAATGGCAACAACTTGAGAACACCTAAGAATTAGGCACGTTCTCCTCGGATTCGCCGAGCAAGCTGGATATCCTTGGGCATGATTGTGACCCTCTTGGCGTGAATGGCACACAGGTTGGTGTCCTCGAAGAGTCCAACGAGGTAAGCCTCACTAGCCTCCTGCAAAGCCATCACAGATGTGCTCTGGAATCGAAGGTCGGTCTTGAAGTCCTGGGCAATCTCACGAACAAGACGCTGGAAGGGCAGCTTCCTCAGGAGCAGTTCAGTGACTTCTGGTATCGCTGATCCCGAAGGCGCGGTACACGGGCTGTACCTAGGGGCTTCTTCACTCCTCCAGTGGCGGGAGCACTCTTTCGAGCGGCCTTGGTGGCAGCTGCTTTCGGGGAGCCTTTCCTCCAGTAGATTTAGGGCGGCGCTTCGGCCTGTCGAGTTGATGCAGAAGGAGCGAGCGACTAAAGGCCGACAACCGGCACCCCAATGACGATAGCCGCAAAGCTTGGTTCAGAACACAGGACCCCGAGAATTAGAATAAGGACAAACAGAACGCTATCAGGCTATGACAAATAGAGAGCTCGAAGCTAATTGGTCACCGGGGAAGAGACTTCGGATAGTTTGAGACAGTTATGGGATAGAGAGCACAGTATTGGGCCGCATTGTACAAAGTTATCAACGTGCCTGCAGAAATTCTTTTATGACCAGCGAATTATTTTCACAAACCAACTCAACATTTTCAACACCGAACAGTTTACACTCTCTGTACATCTTCTACTGAACAATGTCTGGCCGTGGTAAAGGAGGAAAGGGACTTGGAAAGGGAGGAGCCAAGCGTCATCGAAAGATTTTGCGAGATAACATCCAGGGAATCACCAAGCCTGCCATCCGACGTCTCGCCAGGAGGGGAGGTGTCAAGCGAATCAGCGGTCTGATCTACGAGGAGACTCGAGGTGTCCTGAAGGTTTTCCTGGAGAACGTCATTAGGGATGCTGGAACTACTGCGAGCATGCCAGAGGAAGACTGTCACCGTATGGATGTCGTCTATGCCCTGAAGCGACAAGGACGAACCCTCTACGGATTCGGAGGTTAAATTCTCTGCAATCTCAGGTACTGGTATTTCCCAGAACCGCAAACGGCTTTTTTCAAAGCCACCCAAATATAAAAAGAAACCATGATTATTACTTTTCTGTATTTCTCATTCCTATCGGGATTAGTTCTACACTTACACAGCGCATTAAATTCATCCATTCAATAGCTGTTCTCACTCGCCCGTGTTTCAGAAACACCACGCTAGTACCTATCTCAAGATCATTATACTGTGCTTGTAGTGCCATAACGATAATGAAAAACCGTTTTGGTTTTTCAGTACAGTAGGAGGACGCGCAAGCGTAACCAATCAATACACTATGACGTGCTGACAAATGCACTTTTAATAGCTTTTTGAGAAAAGGCACTCGCTCGTTACACAATTTCCGCGCTAATACGGTATCCGCCATTACCGTAATGGCACTACAAGCAGCACTGTTAGATTTTTATTTAAAATATTGAATTAAATATGGAAACAATATCATGTAGCCAAAAGACTGAGACATGTCGCTTACTTAGCAGATTATTAGTAGAAGCGCTTAGATCATGGACGTACAAAACTCGATCACCACCCGAAGTTTAGGTTACTAAATAAAAACACTCCTTTTAACTACTACACACTAACTCCTCTCCCATTATGATACACTGCTTTAACTCAGCGACGTGCCCCTTTCTCACACCTCTCCCTTTAATTGTCCTTCCCTGTGACGTCTTCCAGTATATATTTTCTGTTTCCTCTAGGCTCTCTGTAATCTGTTGATATCTTGAATAACATACCGACCACTTTCACGCCACTGTGTGAGTTCCTGTGCTCCTCTATCACTAGAGAGTGTGTACAAAGATCCCTTGTGCAATTCAGTACCTCGGAAAATCAGTCAAAACAACCCCGAATTTTTTGGAGGTTGAGGAGGTGTATTTGCCAAAAGCTTTGGTTCCTTCAGACACGGCGTGCTTGGCCAGCTCACCGGGCAAAAGCAGCCTCACGGCAGTCTGGACCTCTCTGGAGGAGATGGTCTTTCGCTTGTTGTAGTGTCCAAGTCGAGAGGCCTCTCCGGCGATCCTCTCAAAGATGTCGTTCACGAAGGAGTTTATGATAGACATGGCCTTGGAGCTGATTCCAGTTTCGGGGTGGACCTGCTTGAGAACCTTGTAGATGTAGATGGACTATGGAGTAGGACTCCTTCCTCTTCTTCTTTCGCTTCTTGTCTCCTCCGACGCGGCCGGCTTTCTTGCCTGCCTTCTTTTCGGCTTTCTTTCCAGAAACAGGGGGCATCTTTAAGTTGAGTTGGGTACAGCTGTAGTAGTGAATTATTGAGGGATGATCTAGAGATGATCTCAAGTGGTATTTATACAAGGTTGGATACGTTGAAACTAGTGAACCAATGAGAGAGCGACCTTTGAAAGCTAACCAGTAAAAGAGAAGCTTGTAGGCTAGCTTGTGAAACGCTCCGCTCAGCTCTGTGAGCTCTAAAATGTGTATTGAAGTCAGAACATGAATCATTTTAACAGTAGTTACACCAGTACGAGTGGCACAGCAAAATAAAGCTTGAACTATCCAAGTGACCAAGATGCAGAGGAAAGCTACAATTTTAGTAAACAATGCTAGAGTTTCTTTTTTAGAATTGGGTGGCGCTGAAAAGCACCGTTTTGCCAGTTTCTCCAAAGAGAAACGAGCGGTAAATCACTAGAAACGATTTACTTGGCCTTGGCGGAGGCAGACTTCTTGGGCAGAAGAACAGCCTGGATGTTGGGCAGAACACCTCCCTGAGCAATGGAACTCCGGCGAGAAGTTTGTTCAGTCCTCATGTTCCTCACAGCCAGTTGCAAGTGTCGAGGGTAGATCCTGGTTTCTGTTGTCACGGGCAGCGTTGCCAGCCAACTCCAGGATTTCAGCAGCCAGGTACTCCATAACAGCTGCAAGGTAAACGGGGGCACCAGCTCCCACTCGCTCTGCGTAGTTGCCTTTCCTGAGAAGTCGGTGAACACGACCAACGGGGAACTGCAGTCCAGCCCTGGAAGATCGGGATTAGCCTTAGCCTTAGCTTTGCCTCCTTTGCCACGTCCAGACATGTTGATTCAGAGGGTTGGTGTTGAAAACTGAGTTGCTGAGTTAAGATTGGAATTGAGTTCTGAAAGCGAGCCCCGGTTTATATACTCTTACTCGGATAGAATAGAGAGCTAAATATCAAAACCCTGCTTCTCCATTGGTCACCTCTAATTGCATAACTAGAGCCAATAAGGATGCTCCAATTCGAACACGTGACAACAGGATATCCAATAACATTGTAGTGTTTCATAAGCCGCACTATTACTGGCCAGCCTTCAAAGGGCGCCTTCTCATTGGTTTACTAGCTTCAAAGAATCCGACCTTGTATAAATACCGCAAGATTCGGCGTCACTCAACAACTCACTAACTGCAGCTGTACCCAAATCTACTTGAAGATGCCCCCTGTTTCTGGAAAGAAAGCCAGAGAAGAAGGCAGGCAAGAAGGCCGGCCGAGTGGAGGAGACAAGAGCGAAGAAGAAGAGGAAGGAATCTTACTCCATCTACATCTACAAAGTCCTCAAGCAGGTCCACCCGACACTGGAATCAGCTCCAAGGCCATGTCTATCATGAACTCCTTGTGAACGACTCTTTGAGAGGATCGCCGGAGAGGCCTCTCGACTGGGACACTACAAACAAGCGAAAGACCATCTCCAGAGAGGTCCAGACTGCCGTGAGGCTTCTTTTGCCCGGTGAGCTGGCCAAGCACGCCGTGTCTGAAGGAACCAAGGCTGTTACCAAGTACACCTCCTCAGTCTCCAAGTAAACTGGAGATATTACCGTCGTGTTTTTGAAACACGGCAAAAAGGCTTTTTTCAAAGCCACCCAAAAACCAAAAGAAACGTGTGCGATATAATCGTTCCATCTCATTTAGCATAACAATAGTTAAGTTTACTTTGTCCAGCAAGGTTTGCAATTCCGACGAAATGGGTTATAAAATCTTGTCAAGCATGATACCTATGATACCTAAGTATTACGTCACGTTGCACTCCCATGTTTGCGCTCCCCTTACACTACACGGTCACATCTCAATAGCACAATAGTCAGGACCATTACAATGTCCCCACCATGCCCAACCTTAAAATTCCCTGTCTTTTCTGCAAGATTGGGTTTCCCCTCTGTTGGCCAACCGCTTCATATATATCTGCCTGGTCTACCATTACACTAACTTCTCTGGTGCCCCTTTTGCAAAAAATTCCTAATCTATGGTTTTAAATATTAAATTGCCTTGCAAAGGCATAACGTTAAATTCGGGTAGCAGGGAGCGGATTACGGTAGAGAGTTGATCGTGCTAGTAGGTTGGAAAGGTAAAAAAGAAGGCTGTACTTTCTTTTGAACGGAACGCGCAATCACCATTTTAATGCATTCTGCATATCAAACATTTCCACATTTCCCTGTAAGACATGGATAGTCTAAGTGAATGATGATGTGTTGTATGATGGTGTTGGACTGGAGAATTTCTTTATTTAATTTGGTTGGCTTTGAAAAAAGCCGTTGTTTCTGAAGGAATGCCTTCAGAAGGAGATCAAGTTTGATCTATTTCTTCGCCTTCTTGGGAGTGGCCTTTTTGGCAGTAGGCTTCTTCTTGGCGGCAGTAGGGTTCTTTAGGGTAGTCTTCTTGGAGCCGCAGTCTTCTTCTTGGGAGACTTGGCAGCAACTTTCTTCTTGGGGGTACCGGCCTTCTTGGCAGCAGGTTTCTTGGCAGCGGCTTTCTTGGCAGCAGGTTTCTTTGCAGCGACTTTCTTGGCAGCAGGCTTCTTTTCCACGGCAGCTAGCTTGAAAGATCCGGCACATCCCAATCCAGTCTTCTTAACGAGAGCTCCAGACTTTAGACCACGGAGAAGGGCCAACTTGAGCTGGGACTCGTGCCTGTCTCCAACCTTGTAGTTGGCGGAGATGTACTTGGAGATGGCGACCTTAGAACTTCCGGAGCGGTTGGCAAGAGAAGAGATCGCAGCGGCAATCATCTCCTTGTACTGAGGATGCTCAGCGGGCTTCTTGGGAGCGGCCTTCTTTGTTGCAGTAGACATGTCTGTAGATGAAACTTGCTGAACTTGAATGTTGAGTTGAGATTTCGAATTGAGCCCAGACCTCGAATCTTGCGGTATTTATACAGTGTTGGATACGTTGAAGCTAGTGAACCAATGAGAAACCGCCCTTTAAAGCTAGCCAATGAGAGACCAGCTTATGAAACATTTTGCGTCACGTGTCAAAATCGGGGCATCCTTATTGGCTCTAGTTATGCAATTAGCGTTGGCCAATGGAGAAGCAGTAGACAAGCTCAGTAGGAGCATATATACCGGTGCCGGGCAGTTGCATTTTTAAAGCAACTCAATATTTTCATCACAGTAAAGTCTACTCTATCCGTACATCTTCTACTGAACAATGTCTGGTCGTGGTAAAGGAGGAAAGGGACTTGGAAAGGGAGGAGCCAAGCGTCATCGAAAGATTCTACGAGATAACATCCAGGGAATCACCAAGCCTGCCATCCGACGTCTCGCCAGGAGGGGAGGTGTCAAGCGAATCAGCGGTCTGATCTATGAGGAGACCCGAGGTGTCCTGAAGGTTTTCCTGGAGAACGTCATTAGGGATGCTGTGACCTACTGCGAGCATGCCAAGAGGAAGACTGTCACCGCTATGGATGTCGTCTATGCCCTGAAGCGACAGGGACGAACCCTCTACGGATTCGGAGGTTAATTTCTCTGTAATCTCAGGTACTGGGATTTCTCAGTACCACAAAAGGCTTTTTTCAAAGCCACCCTAATCTGAAAAGAAACTGTTACGTTGAACACCCAAATCACGAAATTATTAAATGACTAATCGATGCTAGTAGTATTGTGCGATGCAAGTTTGTAAGGCTCGACCCTAAAAAAATGGTAGTCGTTACGTAGCCATGTTCAGCCATGTTAAGAATGCACCTTAAAAAATCAGACTAGAATTCTTCATCGGGAAATGTGTGACCGGTGGGGAGTCTCATATCGTCGATTATCACTCCGACCTCAATATACTAATAATAGATCACGATACGTGATTCTCTATAGCCTACTGCGTTACCCGATCAATCGGACAGGTATGTGACCTTTGTGACTTCCTACCGCTCTACCCAATTACTCGATGTATCGATATTGTGGTCTGGTATGATATGTGATTCTTCAATCCTCACCTCTATTCCCCCAATTAGTCGTTACTATTACGTATTCCTTCACTATTCAATGGATATCACATGTAATGTGGCTAAATCTAATCTCTGAAAATTTCAGAGAAAATAGGCCAACGGAGAAAGTTTATCCCGGTAGCTGTGTTCCGGCATATCGGGAGCCGTAAAATTGGAGTCCGACTATACATGATAAGACTCCCTGTCGCCAAATTAGATATACCTAGGGGCACAAACTCAGTAGTCAGGGTATAGACACCTTGTCTCGGAAATACCTACTACTACTTAGTCAGCCGTGCAGTATGGTTTTGTTCAAACGCAAGAAATGAGATATATACATTTTCAGAACCGTTTCTAAAAATCATGGTTTCTTTTTATATTTGGGTGGCTTTGAAAAAAGCCTTTTGTGGTACTGGGAAATCCCAGTACCTAAGATTACAGAGAAATTAACCTCCGAATCCGGAGGGTTGTCCTGTCGCTTCAGGGCATAGACCACATCCATAGCGGTGACAGTCTTCCTCTTGGCATGCTCGCAGTAGGTCACAGCATCCCTAATAACGTTCTCCAGGAAAACCTTCAGGACACTCGGGTTCTCCTCGTAGATCCACCGCTGATTCGCTTGACACCTCCCCTCCTGGCGAGAAGTCGGATGGCAGGCTTGGTGATTCCCTGGATGTATCTCGCAAATCTTTCGATGACGCTTGGCTCCTCCCTTTCCAAGTCCCTTTCCTCCTTTACCACGGCCAGACATTGTTCAGTAGAAGATACAGAGAGTGTAGACTTTACGGTGATGAAAATATTGAGTTGGTTTGTGAAAATAATTCGCTGACCATATAACAATTTCTGCAAGCACGTTGATAACTTTGTATGGTCTTGCGGCCTAATACTGTGCTCTCTATCCCATAACTGTCTCAAACTATCCGGAGACTCTTCCCCGGTGACCAATCAGCTTCGAGCTCTCTAATTGTACAGCCAATGAGGTTCGTTCACGTGTCATGCTTTCATTGGTTCTAAGCCATTGGGCGGGAAACTTGAGAAGAATTAATATCGTGAAAGTTTTTCTTCAAACCAACTTCAAATTCTTCATATTACATCAACTCGAAATGGCCCGAACAAAGCAGACCGCCCGTAAATCTACCGGAGGAAAGGCTCCCCGAAAGCAGCTCGCCACCAAGGCCGCCGAAAGAGTGCTCCCGCCACTGGAGGAGTGAAGAAGCCCCACAGGTACAGGCCGGTACCGTTGCCCTTCGAGAGATCAGGCGATATTAAAAGTCTACTGAACTGCTCTGAGGAAGCTGCCCTTCCAGCGTCTTGTTCGTGGATTGCCAGGACTTCAAGACCGACTTCGATTCAGAGCACTTCTGTGATGGCTCTGCAGGAGGCTAGTGAGGCATACCTTGTCGGACTCTTCGAGGACACCCACCTGTGTGCCACCATGCCAAGAGGGTCACAATCATGCCCAAGGACATCAGTGGCCCGACGAATCGAGGAGAGCGGGCCTAATTATTTAGGTTCTCTCCTGTTGTTACGTCTTAGTAACAACAAAACGGTGCTTTTCAGCGCCACCCAAATTATCTAAAGAAATCCCGATTAACAAATTTGCAATACTTGCTCACCATCTTTTTTCTCATTCTCTCCCTCTCCAAAAAGTTTCACAACACCTGATCTAAAGATCGGGGCGATGCACGGTAGCAGATGCAGTAAAAGAACGCCAAGACTTCCTAGTTCATGGTCTTATATACCCTGCTAACTTAAATAACCCGCCAGCGGCGAGAAGTCCCACTGGCGCGCTCTCAATAACAGCCAGTCCAGTGGCAGATTATTTCCCCAGGCTGGCTGTTTATTATAACTCTATGTTACATTCAAAGTGTGTGTAAAAGATCAGTTCTTACTGAAATAAAGAGGGAACACTGTTTGCAAGAGTTACACAATGCATTGGAGAGAAAGAAACAACACATTCCGTCAATTTCTCTCTCTTTATCTCCCCTTTTGTTTCACTATCTCAATTCCTCTGTGTGTCTTGGCATGCCCCATATCTTGTTATTTCTTTCTCCTCTCCTTAGTAACTGTTACCAAACAATATACACTCAATTGGAGATGTTTTTGACTGTTTCTCAGTTCTCTTTGTGTGTTTTGATTAGTGTTCTCTCTCTTGTTAGTGTGTAATAATTAGAAACAAACAACTAAAGCAGGGTATATAACCTAAAACTCTGACAATGGCACGTTATTGTTTAAACCCCTCCGCCTCTCCCTCGGCTACGCCTCAGGATCGTCGTCGTGATTTAAACCAGTTTATCCGCCACTGGCGGATAAACTACAGCTACCTTCTCCCAGCGGCGCGCTGGGAGAAAGGTATCTGAAATAACGTGCCAGTGGCCAGAGTTTATGCCTCATATACATTTATGTCATGAATGACTCATTCATATAGGGAACTCCCAGGTTTAACTTGGTTACTGGTTAGGTGGGGAGTGTTTGAAGCGTTATGCTTAGAATAGTCGAATCGCAGTAACAATTGCCGATTGCCGTATTAAAAGTCGTTTGAAGATTTTACGTGCATACGTTAACTGCGAGCTGGGTGATTACAGATCCTGTTCGCGATTTAACTGACCTGGGACTCTTGTAAAATGTGACAGATGTTTTACCATCCGAATAATAAACGGAACACCGGAATGTGGGACAAATGCCTGTGATGACACACTTGCTATAATCTGTGCAAAAAGTGTGCTGCGCGTGCAGTGTGCACAGAGTATCAAGAAAATGATGAAACAAAGTGCTTTCTTTTAGAACGTGCGTAAATGGCGCCCGCTCAACTTGATACAGTGACAAGATGTGTCAGAGAGATCGGAAAAGTGGGAAAGTAAGTGAGAGAGTGTAGTGTATGTAAGGTCTTGCAGTCCAGTAATAACGATCTGAATATTAATAGTAGTAGTATAGTGAAAGTTTGGGGGGGGGGGGGCCACTGAAACAAGGTCACAATGATGTGATCTTTGCTTTGTTTTGTTCATCAATGATAGTTTCTTTCTTAGATTTGGGTGGCGCTGAAAAGCACCGTTTTGCCAGTTTCTCCGAAGAGAAACGAGCGGTAAATAGTCAGAAACGATTTACTTGGCCTTGGCGGAGGCAGACTTCTTGGGCAGGAGAACAGCCTGGATGTTGGGCAGAACACCCCCCTGAGCAATGGTAACTCCGGCAAGAAGTTTGTTCAGCTCCTCATCGTTCCTCACAGCCAGTTGCAAGTGTCGAGGGATGATCCTGGTCTTTTTGTTGTCACGGGCAGCGTTGCCAGCAACTCCAGGATTTCAGCAGCCAGGTACTCCATAACAGCTGCAAGGTAAAAGGGGGCACCAGCTCCCACTCGCTCAGCGTAGTTGCCTTTCCTGAGAAGTCGGTGAACACGACCAACGGGGAACTGCAGTCCAGCCGGAAGATCGGGATTTAGCCTTAGCCTTAGCTTTGCCTCCTTTGCCACGTCCAGACATGTTGATTCAGATGGGTTGTTGAAAACTGAGTTGCTGAGTTCAAGATTGGAATTGAGTTCTGTAAGCCGAGCCCCGGTTTATATACTCTTACTCGGATAGAATAGAGAGCTAAATATCAAAACCCTGCTTCTCCATTGGTCACCTCTAATTGCATAACTGGAGCCAATAAGGATGCTCCAATTTGAACACGTGACAACAGGATATCCAATGAGAGTGTGGCGTTTCATAAGCCTCACTATTACTGGCCAGCTTTCAAAGGGGGCCTTCTCATTGGTTCACTAGCTTCAAAGAATCCGACCCTATATAAATACCGCAAGATTCGGGGGTCACAATAATTTACTAACTGCAGCTGTACCCGAATCAACATGAAGATGCCCCCTGTTTCTGGAAAGAAAGCCGAGAAGAAGGCAGGCAAGAAGGCCGGCCGAGTTGGAGGAGACAAGAAGCGAAAGAAGAAGAGGAAGGAGTCATACTCCATCTACATCTACAAGGTCCTCAAGCAGGTCCACCCCGACACTGGAATCAGCTCTAAGGCCATGTCCATCATGAACTCCTTCGTGAACGATATCTTTGAGAGGATCGCCGGAGAGGCCTCTCGACTGGGACACTACAACAAGCGAAAGACCATCTCCTCCAGAGAGGTCCAGACTGCCGTGAGGCTGCTTTTGCCCGGTGAGCTGGCCAAGCACGCCGTGTCTGAAGGAACCAAGGCTGTTACCAAGTACACCTCCTCAGTCTCCAAGTAAACTGGAGATATTCCCGTCGTGTTTTAGAAACACGGCAAAAAGGCTTTTTTCAAAGCCACCCAAAAACCAAAAGAAACGTGTGCGATCCAACCGTCAATTTATTTATTACGTCACTGATACCACTGGTATTACCAGCTGGAAAATGACAGATCTGATTATTTTCTGAGCGTAGTTAAACTACTAATTGCTCTAAGCAAAATCTTTGCCCGGTGATATTTTAAGCCACTTAAGGATACAAATTGACTGTCAAGGGGTATGAATAATCGAATAATCCCGGATGACCTAAGACAACGACTGCTAAACAATATCAATTTTACAGTCGTTGCCTTCCTGTCACTAGATCCCTTTAGATGATGTGCGAACCAAGTGTACCCTAGCTAATGATGCTCCTCATGTGATGCCCCCCGTACAGCATTTGGCGGTGCAGTGCTCCGATATAGCTGCTCAGGTGCAACAAAAATTAAATCGTTAAGTGCTGTTTAGCTAAGTGCTGTTTAGCTACGTGCTGTTTAGCTACGTGCATTACTCTTGGTTGTGTCCCAGGTGCGTGTAAGGGGACCAAGAAACTTTGTGCGGGAAACGGAGGTGTGTTACGTGCCCAAGTATAACAGCATCGTCCACGACACAGTCCGCGAATGTTAGCGGACTGTTGTAGACCGTGACCAAGTAAAAGTGCGGACCACCACGGTAAACTATTCTATGTGGAGTTTGGTCAATGGCGACACACAATGTGTCATTTTTAGATCCGACAATTCTCTCCCCACTGACCTTTTGCGTGATGTTACAGTCGGCACGCCTGACAAAGTATTGAAAGATCGAAGGATTGAAATGGTTTCTAAATATCATGGTTTCTTTTTATATTTGGGTGGCTTTGAAAAAAGCCGTTTGTGGTACTGGGAAATCCCAGTACCTGAGATTGCAGAGAAATTAACCTCCGAATCCGTAGAGGGTTCGTCCCTGTCGCTTCAGGGCGTAGACGACATCCATAGCGGTGACAGTCTTCCTCTTGGCATGCTCGCAGTAGGTCACAGCATCCCTAATAACGTTTCCAGGAAAACCTTCAGGACACCTCGGGTCTCCTCGTAGATCAGACCGCTGATTCGCTTGACACCTCCCTCCTGGCGAGACGTCGGATGGCAGGCTTGGGTTTCCTGGATGTTATCTCGCAAAATCTTTCGATGACGCTTGGCTCCTCCCTTTCCAAGTCCCTTTCCTCCTTTACCACGGCCAGACATTGTTCAGTAGAAGATACGGAGAGTGTAAACTGTGTTGAAAATGTTGAGTTGGTTTGTGAAGATAATTTTCGCTCGTTATATAAGAATTTTAACAAGCACGTTGATAACTTTGTACGGTCTTGCGGCCCAATACTGTGCTCTCTATCCCATAACTGTCTCAAACTATCCGGAGACTCTTCCCCGGTGACCAATCAGCTTCGAGCTCTCTAATTGTACAGCCAATGAGGTTCGTTTACGTGTCATGTTTTCACTGGCTGTAAGCCGTTGGGCGGGAAAGTTGGGTAGAATTAATACCGTGAACAAATTGTTTCATCAATTCAACTTTGAAATCTCTTCATACATCAACTCGAAATGGCCCGAACAAAGCAGACCGCCCGTAAATCTACCGGAGGAAAGGCTCCCCGAAAGCAGCTCGCCACCAAGGCCGCTCGAAAGAGTGCTCCCGCCACTGGAGGAGTGAAGAAGCCCACAGGTACAGGCCCGGTACCGTTGCCCTTCGAGAGATCAGGCGATACCAGAAGTCTACTGAACTGCTCCTGAGGAAGCTGCCCTTCCAGCGACTTGTTCGTGAGATTGCCCAGGACTTCAAGACCGACCTTCGATTCCAGAGCACTTCAGTGATGGCTTTGCAGGAGGCTAGTGAGGCTTACCTTGTTGGACTCTTCGAGGACACCAACCTGTGTGCCATCCACGCCAAGAGGGTCACAATCATGCCCAAGGACATCCAGCTTGCTCGACGAATCCGAGGAGAACGTGCCTAATTCTAAGGCCATTCCAGTTGTTGCCATTTGGTAACAACGACAACGGTGCTTTTCAGCGCCACCCAAATCAAATAAAGAAATTGTAATAGATGCTTTATGATCGTGTTCATTATGCGTCATTTGTTTTACTGGAACGGCTTCAATGATTGACACCTCCTATTGTGATAAGGGGCGATGACGTAATTCGTAGGTATCAGATAGCATATTGCACCAGTGAAAAAGAGGCAAATCCCTTGATTTTCGATCGCCCCAGTTCTACTAGTTAAATTAAATACACCCTACATGTTTCCACGGCTTGTACATTTGTTTCAAATATTAAAATCACACTGTTAAGCTGCAGCATGAGTAATTTAGGATAACGATTACAGGGAACCAAGGAGTGTGTAACTAGACTGGCTTGGATTATGAGAAGTTGAGCTTTTCAGCTGGATCAAATGCATGTTTTGGAGATCACACCAGCAGAAGTGGGTGGGTGTGCTTTCAACACACATGCTAAAGTTTGGGTATTGTTCATTTATCATCTGTTGGGGGCAAAAAGGTGTATATAGGAGTTGTGTTACAAATTCTTTGTGCAGTGTGTGTTCGACAAAACATTATAGTGGATCAGTCTTTTTGTTTGTAACCTACGTGCTCGAATGATGTTCAGCTGCTGAAGGCAAAAGATTTTCCTTAGACCAACTACAGTAGTTTAACTACTCGCTCAGAAAACAAATACCATCAGGACTTTTCGAGCTGGTATCAGCGACTAAAATTGACGGTTGGATCGCACACGTTTCTTTTGGTTTTTGGGTGGCTTTGAAAAAAGCCTTTTTGCCGTATTTCAAAAACACGGCGGGAGTTTCTCCAGTTTACTTGGAGGTTGAGGAGGTGTACTTGGTAACAGCCTTGGTTCCCTCTGATACAGCGTGCTTGGCCAGCTCACCGGGCAAAAGCAGCCTCACAGCAGTCTGGACCTCTCTGGAGGAGATGGTCTTTCGCTTGTTGTAATGTCCCAGTCGAGAGGCCTCTCCGGCGATCCTCTCAAAGATGTCGTTCACAAAGGAGTTCATGATGGACATGGCCTTGGAGCTGACTCCAGTGTCGGGGTGGACCTGCTTGAGGACCTTGTAGATGTAGATGGAGTAGGATTCCTTCCTCTTCTTCTTTCGCTTCTTGTCTCCTCCGACACGGCCGGCCTTCTTGCCTGCCTTCTTCTCGGCTTTCTTTCCAGAAACAGGGGGCATCTTCAACAGTTCAAGTTGATTTGGGTACAGCTGCAGTTAGTGAGTTGTTGAGTGACGCCGAATTTCTTGCGGTATTTAAACAAGGTCGGATTCTTTGAAGCTAGTGAACCAATGAGAAGGCGCCCTTTGAAGGCTGGCCAGTAATAGTGCGGCTTATGAAACGCTACACTCTCATTGGATATCCTGTTGTCACGTGTTCAAATTGGAGCATCCTTATTGGCTCTCGTTATGCAATTAGAGGTGGCCAATGGAGAAGCAGGGTTTTGATATTTAGCTCTCTATTCTATCCGATTAAGAGTATATAAACCGGGGCTCGCTTTCAGAATTCAATTCCAATCTTGAACTCAGCAACTCAGTTTTCAACAACCCATCTGAATCAACATGTCTGGACGTGGCAAAGGAGGCAAAGCTAAGGCTAAGGCTAAATCCCGATCTTCCAGGGCTGGACTGCAGTTCCCCGTTGGTCGTGTTCACAGACTTCTCAGGAAAGGCAACTACGCTGAGCGAGTGGGAGCTGGTGCCCCCGTTTACCTTGCAGCTGTTATGGAGTACCTGGCTGCTGAAATCCTGGAGTTGGCTGGCAACGCTGCCCGTGACAACAAGAAGACCAGGATCATCCCTCGACACTTGCAACTGGCTGTGAGGAACGATGAGGAGCTGAACAAACTTCTCGCCGGAGTGACCATTGCTCAGGGAGGTGTTCTGCCCAACATCCAGGCTGTTCTCCTGCCCAAGAAGTCTGCCTCCGCCAAGGCCAAGTAAATCGTTTCTGGCGATTTACCGCTCGTTTCTTTTCGTGGAAACCGGCAAAACGGTGCTTTTCAGCGCCACCCAAATTCAAAAAAGAAACTCTAGCATTTTTGTACAAATGAAAATTGGCACGATTTGCGTGGCGTGGTGGCGAAAACGCACATTTTGCGCGATGACGCTGCGCATTTTGCGCCGTTTTTTAATTTATTGGGCTCATTTGAAAGAGCTCAATGTCCTCTTTTTATTTTCAACGAGCCCGAAATTTTGCAAATTGGTCAAGAAATGGCTGAGTTATGGACAAAAACGTGGTTTTGCACGTACGTATTCTCTCAGATCTGGTTAACATTTACCGCCTAGCTTAAAATATAGGGCACTTCGCGCTATCCCCTGTATGTAGCGCGTGACGCTGCCAAATTAAAATACTTAGCTCAATAGTATTGAGTCAATACTCCTCTACATCTAAAATGGAGGATTAAAGTGTAAGCGAAACAACAACGAACTGGCTGCGCGTCCCGCAACGTTGCGCATGTGAATCTCTCCGGTGAGATCGTTATGCGCAACGAATGCGCGACGCGCAGCCAGTTCGTTGTTGTTTCGCTTTCACTTTAATGTAATATATCCACTTTCTCTGTCTCCCTCTCTCTCTCTTGGTCACCACACAATACTTGTAAACTTGTAAACTTGTAAACTAGACTACTGCCCCTAACTAATTCACTTTACCTCTGGATTCGTAGAAAATCGCTAGTCGCTGATTAACAGTTATAGCCATCCGCAATGCTTTGACAACATCTCTTGAGAATGAGAATAGGGAATCTTGACAGCGTATGCGCCCAGACCAATTTGAACGTCCTCAGTGGGGTCGCGGCGCAGAAACTACCCTGTAAGGCTTAATCGCAGTCTCGAGTCGTAGCTAATAATCTATCACACATGTTCGCCACAGACTAGGATTACTCCTGCACACGATCGCGGAGGGCCGGATTGCAAACAATTTCGGAAGCCGCATTTAAGTTTGCTCGTGCAATTTTGACCCACTTCCTTTTTGAAGACAAACTTCTCGGGTATTTTCAAGATATTAGGATCATTTGTAGTCTTTTGCGACAAACCGGATGCAAATCGGTCCAGTGGATCGCGTGCAACATCCCTTGAAAGATTGAAAGAAACGACCCTTTTTGAGGCGGAGCAGACACCTGTGTGTGAGCTCAATCTTGGTCACGCACGGTGTCTATGTGATAGAGTTCGTAGAAGGAGTGGATAACAGCAACTTGATTGTAATCAATTATCACAGCTTATCTCAGGTTATTGAAGTTTCACATAACCTGTGGCTTGTTTAAAAGTTGCAAAGGAGCGCAAAAATCGGCTAGTCAGACATGCATTAGACAGTTATAGCCATCGCAAATGCTCTGACAACAGTTCTCTTGAAGAAATGAGAATAGGGTGAATGCTCTGACAGCTGTCTGGCGGCGCCAGACCCCAATTTGACAGTACACTCAGATGGGGTCGGCGGCGCTAGACAGACTACACTGTAAGTTGCTTAATTCGCAAGATCTCGAGTCGTCTATGCCTAATAAAACTCTGAACTACACATGTTCGCCACAGGACTAGGGATTACTCCCTGCACACGGATCGCGGAGGGGAACCGGGATTGGCATATAGTCGAATTTTTTAATCAAGGGACAGGGGCCGCGCATTTACAAAAGTCTTTTTGCGCGTGCTAAACGTTTTCGCTCATATCTCCTCACTCCTGTTCCTGATAAGATAAAGACTTGGTATTGGTTGCGTTTAAAAGGTCTTAAAATTATCTTTCCAACGCTTCCGGGTTCAAGTCTTAAGATTGCCAGGAACTTGATCTCGGTTATCACGCGCAAATACAAAGCCGTGCGACCCCTCTGAATGCGCGGCCCCTGTCCCTTGATTAAAAAATTCGACTTTACGTTGCAGGCCCCTTATAAAATTTAGGTAGGCGGTAAATGTTAACCAGATTTGTGAGAATTTCGCACGTTTTTGCCCATAACTCAGCCATTTCTTGACCAATTTGCAAAATCCTTGGCTCATTGGAAAGAGGACATTGAGATCTTTCAAATGAGCTCAAGAAAATGAAAATTGGCGCAAATTGCGCGGCGTGGTGGCGAAAACGCGCATTTTGCGCCATGACGCCGCGCATTTTCCGCCGATTTTAGTTTTATTGGGCTCATTTGAAAGATCTCAATGTCCTCTTTCCAACGCACCCAAGATCTTGCAAATTGGTCAAGAAATGGCTGAGTTATGGGCAAAAACGTAGTTTTGCACGTACGTTTTCTCTCAGATCTGGTTAACATTTACCGCCTACCTAAAATTTAATATAATATAAGGGGGTGCGCGCATGAGGGGGCTGCAGCGCATTCCAAGAACCGGGAAACGCGAGTCGGAAAATAAAATGTTTGGAAAATGGACAATTCACACAAACCACATTTTATACATTTTAGTCGACTTTAGTCAAATTTTTAATCAAGGGACAGGGGGGTCTTTTTGACGTTATTTCAAACGCGCATATCTCCGGTTCCTGATAAGATAAAGACTTGAAATTTGGAGGTTATGAAGAACTTGGCATGATCTTCCCAATCTCCGAATTTCAAGTATCTATCTTATCAGGAACCGGAGATAAAGTCCATTTTTATTCAACTGTTCACCCCTCAACTCGTGCGCGTGCGATATTTTAATTCACGCTGCGCGCGCTACACGTTAACATGTGATAAACGCGCAAAACAATTCCGCGCACGACTTTGGGGGGTGAACAGTTGAAAAAAAATGGAGTATATGCGCGTTTGAAATAAGGTCAAAAAGACCCCCTGTCCCTTGATTAAAAAATCCGACTTTATTGGCACGCGCGCGGAGAATTTAAGATTCTGAGCGCGTTATGGATTTGCGCGCAACATTTTTTTTGCAAAATCGAGTTTGTATTTTTTAATTGATTTTAATTGATTCACCAATCAGTGATTTAATCACCACTCACCGATAAGCGAGAAAAGAAAAACGTGTCCGTTCTTCTCATGATATCACAATCAGTTCTTTCTGCTTACAGATTTCAGACCCCTTCCATACCGAACCACCTTCTTGTTCTGGACTGTGAGTCACAGTGCGACAGGCTAGGCACTGATCCTTTCTCAATCTTCCCAGTTCCCGTGACACCGACTCAGAGTGAGGAGCGGCCACTTCAACTTTTCAGCCACTCAGACATCACACTGACAGATCAAGGAACTCTGCTTTCCAGTTTCCGATTTGTAAAATAGAAACTCATTGACTAATGGTTTGGAAGTTAAAACATGCTAATGTGTTGTCAACTAAATTCGTTCACTATCAAATACCAAATACAAATTTTGTTATTAGAAGCATTATTTAAAATCACAACCCTGTATGCACTACAATCAGTTGCTCCAGTTCATTTCAAAAAGAGAATATTCAATTCAAGTACATGATCTGATTGTCCTCTCACATATGGTCCGCAAAACCTGCCCAACATAACCAATCAAAGGCTTCTTTTAGCTCTTCTGTTCTGCTGCAGAATATCATAACAGTCGTCTCACATGTTCAACCAGAAACTTGAATCATGATCTGTCCATTCCTTGTGTCCCTCTTGGGTCGGGTCGAAGGTCGTTTGAGTCTCCGCCAGGTGAATCTAACAGTGATCACAGTTCCGAAAGTGAAAAGGCCTTCCGTTGTTCACGCTGTGGGGTTTTATTCGAGAGGATCCGAACCGGGAAGAAGGGACCATGTCAAGTGGCACACTACTTATCGTAGGTGAACAAGAGAGAGGGGGGGGTAGGTGGGCAAACGAGAGAGGAGGGAGGGCAAAGTGGGAGGTAGGAAGTGGGCAAACAGAGAAGGGTGGGGGTAGGTGGGCAAACAGAGAATGGAGGGGGTAGGTGGGCAAACAGAGAGAGGAGAGGGTAGGTGGGCAAACAGAGAGAGGAGAGGGTAGGTGGGCAAACAGAGGGGAGGGGTAGGTGGGCAAACAGAGTGGAGAGGGGGTAGGTGGGCAAACAGAGTGGAGAGGGGGTAGGTGGGCAAACAGAGTGGAGAGGGGGTAGGTGGGAGAGCCTCTCTCTCGAGGGGCGGGGTGTGTGATAAGAAGGTGGTTACCTGTCGAACATGTCTGTTTCTGTCACACTTCTTGGTGAATGTCTTCATACACAGCCTACACACCCTCCCATCATCCTCCTCCGTTGATGTTGCTGCAGTGCTGGTGGTGGTTGTAGTACCTGGGGGAAGAGGAAGTGTTCAGTAATCGGTATAGGTATCGTGTACGGGAGAGAGAAACATAAGATAAATAGAGATGGGGAGTCAATTATCAACCTAATAAATAACAATCAAGACACCAACTACTAAACCTTTTCTGGATGGTGCCGTCTTGCTGGTAGTGGTGTTAAGAAGAGAGTACGCCAGAGAGTTATAGAATTCATCATCCGGCTGGCCTGCTAAAATGGGTTAGTACACACGTTCTTCACCACACACACACACACAAGAAGAGACAAACATCTTTTGATTCTCAAAATAATATAGTAATACTCAGTGAAAAGTGCTTTATATATTAACTAGTTCAGAAGGTTCTCTAGCTATAGCGTTCTCAAAACAGCTTCAGCAAGCCATTCAAGTCAGTAATTACCCCATCTCTAATCCCTTCCTGTTTCCCAGTTCTATCTAACAACACGGGTGTAACACCCTGTAATACACGTGCCCCCTGGTAATCCCTTCTCTCACTGTCCCCAACATGCATCTCAATACCATACCGATCCTGGACAAGTGCCAACAATTCTGGTTTAGTAACCCCCTCCAGGTAACTAACCACAACCCCTTCAACAGGCAATTCTAACTCTTTCACCAAACTAATTAGTCCCTCGTCGAAATCACTCGTTACCACGACTCCCACGCCACGACGTCTCAGTTCCCGGAGAACAGGGCCACTTTCTGGGTATGCCTCCCAACAGGAAGCGGTCCGGAACTGCCGGAATAGGTCCTCGTAGATAAACCCAAACTGGTAATCTCGCATGTCAAGGTTGGCCGATAGAAAACATTCTCTGACTACCCCTCTCCACCAGTCGTGTGTGCCAATAGTGCCATACCCAAAGTTGGGATTAGCTCGTTCTGCATCTTTATAGTGGAGCCCGAACACCTTGTCTATGTCCTTTGCTATTTCATTACAGTCTGAGGATGTACAGTGCTCCAGGAAAGTAGTTAGAGAGTAACTCGAGCGTAGTGGTATCCGACGGTCTGGGATACTCTTCCTAGGGTCCCAGTGAAAGTCCAGAGATATGAGCCGCATCTTACATTGTACTAAATCAGGGGCTAAACGATACAGTGGGATAAAGCAAGATATACTGGCAAGTGGCAGATGGAGAATGGAAGAAGACCGATTCTGTTAGCACCGATAAATCCTACTAGCAATATCGATTTCTACCGATTGCTTTACCGTCCGCTGCTATCTGCTTCAATTTCTTTAAGTTTTCCTTTGAATTAAAGTACTCCATCGCCTTTTTAGCAATTTCTACCCTTGTACAGGAATCTTTAAGTGTCGCATACACTTCCGGGTCGACCAGGAATAATTCTATGGCGGCCTTTCTTTGGTAGAACCCGGCAGGTTTAATGTTTCTCCGTGCTAAGACCGTTATAAGAGTGTTTCCTGTTGATCGCATCTCGCTGAGTACTTCAAAGTATTCCGCCTTCATTTGTTCATCACCGAGGCGCCTTCTTTTGGGTACGGTGAAGAATTGGGAAATGGCAGCGGAAGGCCATTGCGATGAACCCGTCACCATCCCTGAAGCGTGCAGTCCTTGATGAGGCTGTTGAGGAATCTGCCAAGAGAAATCAGTCGACCGGCTACCTGGAAGAGTATAAAAGGTACCGCCTGGAGTGTGACAGCAGTGACGAGTCTCTCTAAGAAGGAACGGCCTCCTGCTAGGTGTATGGACTGTTTGTTTTACGAACCTTACGTTTTGATTAATTTGAGTTTGCTGTGGCATGATACGCCAATATAATGAGACCTTGTGGTGGTTTGGAGCAGGCGAAATTAGACCACGGCCGTGCACGGTAAAGCAGCTAATAGAATCTACTGGTGCTAACAGATTCAGTTTTCTTCCATTTTAAGATAATACGGAGGTGCAATGTGTAAATCAGGAGGGGTAAGACTTTGATAGACATTCAGCGAGAGAAGATAGCATTACCAAGGAGCATTGAAGTCTGACAGCTCTAGAAACGACTGCACTTCATTATATAATTGGTTCGAATAAAATACATAGCAAGGCAAGCAGAGTAAAATACATTATGTGTTTCTGATATTATACTGATGGAGAAGAATAAGGCATGGCAGAAGAGCTAAAAAGTCTATTTGCAGAGGAGTCAGTTCATCTCTTTCAAAAGTTCATTTCTTGTGTGGTTCCATCCTTCCACAGCGGCTAGCATGACCCTCAACGTGGGCCTTCTGTTTGAAGGTCCTCCCACACAAGTCACATTTGAACGGCCGCAGTTCGTAGTGGACGTTCAACACATGCCGCTTCAAGTTCGCCTTAGCACTGAAACCCTTGAAGCGTTTTCCACAGTATACGCAGTCAAAGAACCTTATGCCTACAGGACGGGTGTCAGAGGCCAATAGAGGTTGGTGTGTGTATTTGTGGTGGTATATCTTACAAAATTATTGCTAAAGCTGTAGTTTCCCAAAATTAGGTCTTTGATTTCGACGAAGGTTTCTGGCAAGTGACAAAACACGGTTTTTAGTAACTTAAAAATAGTGATACAAGAGATAACAGGGTTGTACTGTCCATGCATTCAAGATATATATATCAAGTCTGAGGCGAAAGAGCACACATGCTTTGAACACACACGCACACATACACTTGATCATTGTCTCAGTTTCCCAAAGGATGATTAGTTAGGTAGGGGGTTCCCAGACCTCAGCTTCAGACACTTATGATACTTATTGGCGTGTTGTTTGAGATTTCCCTTCTGTGAGAACGTCTTCCCACAGTCCTCACATTTGAAAGGCCGTATGTTCAGGTGTAGAACACGATAGTGTCGGTTCACCTGGGACGTACAGCTCCTCCCGATGAAAACCCTCTGACACACCGGACACACTGCACTCTCTGGGGGATATGGGTCGTCCAGTGCTGGGTGGTGGTGGTTCACATGATGCTAGCCCAGCGGAGCTAGCTTGGTCATAGAACAACCTGTGCATCTTCTTAACATGGACTTTAAGGTGGGCTTTCTGTGCATATCTCTGCTCGCAAAGCGGGCAACGGAACTTCTTTAGTTTTAGGTGAACGGACTCGAAATGGCGATCTCTGTTGCGTTTTGATTGGAACTGCTTGTTGCAGAGGGGGCACGTGACGCCTAGAAGGAGGGGGAGACGTGTAAAACAGAGAGGAAGAAGAGAGATTGAGATGAGGAAGGATTGAGATGAGAAAGGATAGAGATGAGGAAGGATAGAGAGGAAGCTTCCTCTCTCTATCCGGAGAAAATTATTGTCTAGGTAAAAATAATGTCAGATTCTGCAATATAATACGTTTTGAAACGAAATGTGCTTCACACAATAAATGTTTACACACAAACAATGCTTTTCAATCAACTAACTAAATTTCTAGGAATTCGTTTTGAATTTTGGGACCGTGTACAGTTTTCATATGTCTCTCAAGGTTCCCCTTCCGATTGAAGGACTTCCCGCACTCACAGCAGGACTGTGTGGTCTCCTGGAAGTGGATGGTCCGGATGTGCCGTGTGAGATTTGTTTTCCGAAAGGACCCGTGAAATTCTCGTCCACAAAACTTGCAAACTAATAACACTTTTCGTTATTTTAGGTAAATATTAAAATAATAAATGTATAATATAATTATACCGTTATAGATTACCACACATACTAGTCTAGTGAAGCGTGTATCATTTTTAAGTGTCTTTTCAAATTGGACTTCTGATTAAAACATTTCCCACAGATCCTACACGTGTACCTATTGTCTCCCATATGAATGGACTTTATGTGTCGGCGGAGGTTGTTTCGCCGTGTAGCGGGGTTGACGCCCACGAACACTCTCCCGCAAACGACACACTGAAACAGCTGCAATAAGGGATGGACATGAAACACTTGTACACAAAGGACTTCAAACTCTTTTACCAAACACACGAAACAACTGGACAGTTATTTGGGATGAAGTCTACGCTGGTGGTCAATCAAGGTGACCTTTTGGCCAAAGCGTTTACCACATATTTTACACTCAAATTGTCGATATCCTAGATGAACGGTCTTTACATGTCGCTCTACATTTCTTATGCACTGAAATTTCCTACCACATAGAGGACAGCCTGAAAAGAGGGGGAAACAAAGTATGAGGTCAAATGCCTGGCAAACATACACACACATATACACACCACTTAGTGTAAACAATTTATATTTTCGTTTTAGGAGTAAGAATTTTGAGATGTTTAAATATTTAACTGCCTAGTTATTTAATAATCCCTTTCTCCCCGAACCGCATACCACATATTTTACACTCAAATTGTCGATATCCTAGATGAACGGTCTTTACATGTCGCTCTACATTTCTTATGCACTGAAATTTCCTACCACACAGAGGACAGCCTGAAAAGAGGGGGAAACAAAGTGACGTCAAATGCCTGGCAAACATACACACACATACACACCACTTAGTGTAAACAATTTATCAGGAAACGACCGAACCGGGTTTTTTCCACCGAACCGAACCGAACCGAATTTGAAAAACTTTTTTACCGAACCGAACCGAACCGAACCGAATTTCGGTAACCGAACCGAACCGAACCATACAAAACTTTTTCCGTATAAATGTTTCTCTAAAAAGTCATGGAGAGCACCGATTAAGGTATTGAGAATCATTCTTTGAAATTTTGTTAAAAAATGTTTGAAAAAATTTCAAAGTCAATTTTATCGTAAATTTTCTATATATATAATATGTCAATTTTTGCGTACGAATCGTGTTTCGAATCGGCAATGCTATACGGGAATGGTATTGCTAATTAGCAGGATCTAAATTTCCTAATTAGATTTGATGGGGGATCACGTATCAGCACAATCCATCTCGAACCCGCTAATTACCAACAGCACTCCCGTTTAGCATTGTCGATTAGAAACACGATTCGTATACCATAATTTACTTAAAATATTTTTCACAAAAAAAATTTCACAAAATTTCAGGTAATGATTCTCAATACCTTGATCGATGCTCTCCATGAATTTTTAGAGAAACATTTAATTTTGTGAAAAAAACTTTGTAAAATATGTATTTCAAAGTCAATTTCGGGAAAAAAATTCTATGTCAATTTTGCCGTACGAATCGTGTTGCGAATCGGTGATGCTATGCGGCAGTGCTCTCGCTAATTAGCAGGATTTATTGAAACATGAATCGTTTCCCCTAAACTTCCTAATTAGATTTGATGGGGGATCACGTATCAGCATAATCCATCTCGGACCCACTAATTAGCAACATCACTCCCGCTTAGCAATACCGATTCGAAACACGATTCGTACGCAAAAATTGACATAGAAAATTTTCCATAAAATTGACTTTGAAATATTTTCCAAACTTTTTTACAAAATTTCAGAGAATGATTCTTAACACCTTGATCGGTGCTCTCCATGAATTTTTTGAAAAAAAAAGTTTCTGAATTTGTTGACCCTCTCATGAGGACACGATTCGACGGGAAGTCAGGTATCAAATCAATCCATATCGAACCCGCTAACTAGCGAAATCATTTCCACATAGCACCACCGATTCGAAATAGGGTTAATACGGCGAAATTGACATTGAAATCCATACAATTTTGCATGAAAAAGCCCGATTTCTGGGCATTTTTGACCAAAAAATTCGGTGGTTCGGCCAAAATTTCCTACCGAACCGAACCGAACCGCCCAAAAAACACCGAATTTCCGAACCGAACCGAACCGAACCGAATATTCGGTCGCTTCCTGCAATTTATATTTTCGTTTTAGGAGTAAGAATTTTGAGATGTTTAAATATTTAACTGCCTAGTTATTTACTAAGGGCACATTATCCATAGTCAAATTGTGTTTTCGGCGCTTATGAATCTTCAAAGTCCCTTTCTCCCCGAACCGCATACCACACACATCACACTCAAATTCCTTCAACCCAAGATGAACTGTAGTGACGTGTCTTTTAACCTTGCTGGGACATGTGAATTGCTTGTGACAAACGGGACAGCGGTCTGAAAAGAAGCATTCAAATACATTAGTTTAAAAAAAGCAAAAAGTTTTTTAGTAGGCTAATTAAGCTGATTTATAAGCCCCAGGTCATGGCATGAATCCGTTTCTTGTGATTTTTTAAAGTCCTTTTCTCCCCAAATCTCATCCCACAGACATTACACTCATGCTCCTTTAATCCTAGGTGTACAGTCTTCACATGTCTCTCAACGTTACCCACTGACTGAAATTGTCTTTGACACAACGGGCAAGCTGAAAAATATAATATAAACACATGTACACAAACAGCGTGATTTAGAATTGCTTGGTTTCCAAAATATATTCAAACTAATCCTTAGCATTTGATACTTTTTTAAAGCGTTTCAGATAACTCAGCTACTCCTTAACATCATAGACATCCTCAAGAATCGAATTAACCATGCTCGGAATGTCAGGTAGAGTATTGGGATGTTTTCGGGACATGTGGCCCTTCAGGGACGGACCCTTGACCGAAACGAGCCCCACAAACATCACAAACATATCTCTTTGATCTTAGGTGGACAGTAAGGAAGTGTCTCTTGACATTTTTGAAGCCGTGATACGATCTATCACAGATGGGACACTCTGAAAAAAAAAGAGGAAATTTAAACTTGCTGCACATTACACACACACACACATACACTCGGAACATCAGCGAAAGTAAAAGCTCAAAAATTTCAAGATTTATAATATTATCTAATTTCCACCACACGTGGTCTTGTGTTGTTTCAAATTGTTTGATTGCTGGTATGCCTTTCCCACACAAGTTGCAAATGTGAGGTCGAATATTGCAGTGTACACCCTTGTAAGTGTCTATTCACCAAATGATTTCTGTTTTTCCCAAAAAACACTTTTCCGCAGACTTTGCAAGAGACGCCCGGTGGCCGAGAAGAAGTTTCGCCGTGTATAACAACAGCATGAGACACTGTGAGGATATAAAAAGATGTGAAATGAGGGGCGGAGTTCTAAGAATTGACATTATTGTATTTCAACCGACATTTGATTTCATGCTTGTTTTTACTGCTAGTGCGTGTAAATTGTCGTTTGCAGAAAGAGCATGAAGCCTCGTAATAGCCCGGAGAATGAGAGGAACGAATGTGCCTCATGAGCGTGTACTTGCGACTTTGACCAGTAAAAAACTTGCCACACCATTCACACTGGGTATCGGACTGATCTGAGAGAATATAAAAAGTAGAGAAAGGAGCAGTTTAGAGAAAGAGAGGTCAGGGAGTTTTTATAAAATGCTATGAGTTTTTATCTATTTTCGCATGCTACATGTGCGCTCATGTCTTCGCTTTGAGTTCATGCGGGTAAATTGTCGTTGGCAAAATGAGCACACTCCCTCAATGTAACCACAGTGGACAGTTTTGATGTGCCGTGCGAGGGTTGAAGCACGGCTTGGTCCATAATAGGTCTTCCCACATGAACCACATGACATTCCACCACCATCCCCTGGGGTGGAGGGGAATTGTTTTCCACTTAGGTCAGACAAAAAAAATGGAGATTTATTAACGGTGGTATAAAGATAAGTTGGATAAACATTGCAAACACGTTTTACAGCACTCTGTAGAACTCATAATTTTACTTTGTCTGGGAACAGTTTTTTAACGACCTCTCACATTGACAGATAGATATATAATAAAGTGTCTGATATCAAACCCGCAGCAATATAACAACATGAACTACCATGCTTCTTTTGACCCTCATACATACACTGATACACACATCTTTACTTGTTTCTCAACAGACTATTTGGGTTAGGACTTGCATGTCTTCTCATGTTTTAGTCTTGAACTATTACGTGAGAAGCCTCGATCACAGTAGGAACAAAATCCCTCTCTGACACCAAGGTGAGCACATTTTATGTGTCGAGTAAGGGATGTTGTGCAGTTGGGACCGTTATAAGCCCTGCCACAATGAGGACAAAATATACGTGCCGACCCTGTGGAGAACACAAAATACTGCAGTGGGGGTTGCCATGGTTACTACACTAAAATACTGCAGTAGGGGGAGGGGGTGACCTCCCACAATACCAGTGGTGGTTGCCATGGCAACCCACATTATACCAGTGTTACTAAATTCAGTTTGTATGTTTGCAATGATTTTAAGTGTCGTTTAAGGGAGTCATGACGAGTGAATCGCTTGTAGCACCAGGGGCAGGGGTACGCCTCCTTTAAGTGGAAGGATTTGTAATGTCCGGTGAAGGTTAGCCAAACTTCCTAGGCCTGTGTAGACTTTACCACACGCCTCACACACGGCTTGATGGAGCGCCTCTACATGTAGGGAAATAACTGCTAGAATTTTAGGGAAAAAAAAGAGGTCCAAATCCGTTCATGCAGACAGCGATATTTTATTGTCCCTAAAAAGGTAGCACGCATTTGGAAAGGTGTATTTTCATAGAGTCTTGTCGCGTGAACTCCTTGCCACACTGGGGACACCGGTAAAAGTGATTTAGATGCGCTGAACGGTAATGTCGACGTAGGTTCTTAGATCCAAACATTCCCGTGTAAGTGTTACCACACACATCACAGTGCACTGGCTCGAAGTTGTCTAGGAGAATTAGAAAGTAAAGACAAGCCGCACACACAAACGACAATCGTACAAAGTACACACACAGACAAACTGATGGAGAAATATATATCTGTTTATCTATTAGTGGGACACACTCTAGAGTGTCGTTTCAGCGAGTCGATCCTGGAGAATAGTTTTCTACACTCATTGCACTCATACTCGCGAAGCTTCAGATGCACTGTTCGGTGGTGAATTTTGTAGTGGTTACGGCGTTGGTTGCCATAGAACTTGCGGAAGCAGAGCAGACACTCAACAAAACCTTCCCCTTCATACGACAACACATCTGTGGAACAAATAGAGAGGGAGATATACAACAGAGGGAGATATAACGAGATGAGAGAGATCTGTCTGGCGGCACCGACCCGATCTGAGCGTACTGTGGCACAATCAAAACGGGATCTGGCGATGCCAGACAGTGAGAGATGAAAGTAGTGCTTTTAAATAGTGCTAAATAATAAACTACACTACGTGCTAAATATATCTTGGTAATTATGTAGTACCTCGAGTTACTGTGGGGCGCTAAAATTGTTTACGTTTGCTTTGCATCTCTGGTAGTGTCTAAGGCACACATTTCGGCGGGCAAACCACTTAAGGCACGCGATACACTGATGCTTTTTAATTTTCAAGTGAACTTCCATGTAATGAATTCGGAAATGTTTCTTCGCTTGTGCCCCCAGGAATTCCTTTACACACACCGGACAAACCACTGGCTCTTCTGAAATGTATGGGAAACATGGAGAAACACAAGTTGGAAGAGGATTCTTTAGAATGGCGGGGAGAGAAAGGTGTTTGGAATACACAGGAATTTGAGGGAGGGATTTGTGTTGGATAGTTCTGTAGTTTTGCACAAAGTAAAAATAGTAAGTTTTCAGCAGTAAAAGTATGAGGAAAATATAACACACCAGTACATTAAATTTACGGTGATAGTAACACTGAAATCTAGAGACTACAGCTACACATTTGTCCATGAGATAATAAAGACTACCCATTTTTCCATGATCGAGAGAGAGACTACAGACAACACATTTGTCAAGTCCATTATGGGTCAATTTGAATGGTACGATTGGTTGGGTTTCCATGGATTTTTTTCACATGTTTCCGGAAATTTGAGGAGTCACTATAACGTTTGCCACAATGCTCACAGAGAAAGGGCCGCTCTCCGGTGTGGGTCCGGAAGTGGTTTTCAAGGTGTCGCTTACGGGAAAATATCTTGGCACACACGGGGCAGGGAAATTTCCGACGGCCAATGTCTGGAAGAATTGTCAGTCAGGGACGTGTTCGGGGATTTCGAACAGGGCTATAATTATATTCTAAACTTTGCATCTATCTTTATAGTTTTAAACCGATAACAGCTACAATGACAAAGAAATATTAATTTACCCTCGAATAAAAAGAATCACTTGGGAGATAAAATTAAAATTTCGCACACACATAGACAGCACACAGGTACGCACAAAGAAGATAAAGTTCAAATTTTGAAATTTGGAGAGCACGCCAGAGTGTGACGCTTTTGGTTGTCAATCCGTGCAAACATTTTCCTGCACTTTGGACAAGAGTACTTTTTGATTTTCAGGTGAACCGTTCGAATGTGGAGTCGACGATGGGATATTCGGTGCGGTCCAAAAAACTGCCGACCACAGTACTCGCAATAGACAAACAGTTCCCCGTCTCCACTCTGTAATTGTTCTGGTTCTGAAACTAGATCACTTTCGTTTAGAGCACGATTTTGACTGATGTCTGTTCTTAGTGCCAGGTTGCGTAAAAGCTTTCCCACAGTACTCGCAATGGAAAGATTTGATTTTTAAATGTACAGTTTTGATGTGCATTTTAAGATGAGAATTCCTGCTCACGCCGACGAATCTCTTTTTGCAGTACATACACTGAGCATCATCTGAAAGAAATATAGAACTACTCAGCAATCAAATTCAGAGGGACAAAGACATGCATTTGTTGGAGTATTCCCCACTTATTGGGTATTTAGTCCCTTTAACAATAATGATCTAGCTACAATCCTATATTTCTGAGCATGCCGGGTGATTGTTTCTTTTTAAAAGTTCTAAACAAGTTTTCCGGTGAAAATTCAACCCCGTTATATCGTGGTATAACGGTTGTGCAGGTGAAAATGAGTTCAAGGAAGGATAAAATCCACATTGCATATTTTGAGGTGCCTAGTCTTGCTGCTTAGATGACTGAACTTTCGGCCACATTTCTCGCAAATGAAAGGCTGTAGTCTCAGGTGAACCGCCTGGTAGTGTCTCCGATAATCGGAGGCGCTGAGAAACTGCCGCGAACAAATGGAACAACAAGTCCGGCCGGTTGCTCTGCCGGTTCCACGTTTACCACCACCTCCTCCTGGGAGAGGGCGGGGATTTTTTAAACACACGTGACACGGGGGACAAAGGAGAAAATAACGGTTTAAAAGTAGGAAATATCAAATGACTAATACATTTAGATGATTATAGATCTGCGGAAATTTCCGTCGAAAAAAAGGTTCTACCCTGGTCCCCCTTTATTAAATTCGGTAAAGATTATACAGTGTTTCAGCAACGATTATGCAGTGGATCAAAAGTGATTCTGCGGGGACTATAAAGTGTATTGGTAAGATAATAACGCAATTGCTGAGTTTACATGAGCTCCCCGTTGGTCCGCGCCACTCTGACTCTCTGGGCTGTAGCTGGGGTGGCCAGAATCCTCTCAGCCTCCTTCTTCACCTTCTGAACAGTCCACCCGGTACGGCTGCAGAGTAGTTGATGAAGGGTTGTAGGGTCCGCCAGGGCTAGCTCCGCAATGGACTTCCCGTCGTAGAAGGTTCTAACTGGAATGCCTGTAGCAGTAAGGGCGTCCGCAATACAACCGCCCGTCTGCTGCCTGTAAGCCATCACTTTGTTGTAACGCACCAGAGCTCTCCCCGGGATGGTATTTCTTCCAAAACTGGGTGTAGTAGCACGAGTCATATCTACATCTGGACAGAATACTCCATTTACAGCTCCCATCTGCCGGCCTGATTTGAGAGAAGACCAAATTGCAACGTTATCATAGTCTCCCTGCCTAATTCGCTACTCTGGACTGGAATGGGGTTCTAATCATTTTTCGTAGAATCCGTTGCATGATCCTTGGCAAAACACTGTATAATGCCTTTCGAATTTTGAAATTGAGGACCCGGCTAGTACCAAAAACACCGTCAGAATAAGTAATAGAAAACATATTTTACTGGCAATAGTGTCCGTACATAACAAGTGTAGAAGAGAAAAACTGCACACTCTTCTTCTCAAAGATTCTCAAAAAACAGACACCTTATGTGATATAAAATATCCATCCACTCAGACTCAGACCCCTAGTGAGCAGTAATGCGATATTCAAGCTAATCTGCAGCGAGCCTGGTGCATTTTGCGGTTGCTATCCTGTGCAAATAACTTCCCACAGACACGGCATTGGAATTCCTTAATTTTAAGATGCACTCCCTTGTAGTGTCGGCGGTAATGGTACAGACCCTGTGTCCCATTAAAGACTCGATCGCAAATTTTACACTTTAGCACCGTAGGCCCTAGAGGTTGGGGACAACATAATGCACTTTAGATTGGGAAGGAAATAATTTGGAGCTGCTATCTATTCTATTGGTCCAGGGCGATAAAACCCCTCGCTTTACAAGAATTTTGCTCGTGACGTTGACGATGGGTGGAGGTACCGAAGCCCTTTAAGCAGTATCTACAGAGGTTTTGCCTACGTCGTTGGTGGACTGTCTGTATGTGCCGTTTAACACTGGACACAGCGGTAAAGAATTTCCCACAAAACTCACAGGACAAGTTCGTTGGAGTTAGTGCGCCTGGAAAAATGAATTTACATAACTCTAACGTCGGCATGAAAACGCATGCTTTTTTAGATCCGACTTTTGATAAAACCTACGACCACAAATCGGACAAGGGAAGTTTTTGATTCCGAGGTGCACGACTTTGTAATGCCTTTTCACTTGATACGATCCTTGGTAAACTTTCTGGCACTCAGGGCAAGAATAGCTGCCTGAAAAACACACAGGAGGGATCGGGGAGGGAGATTTAGGAGGGAGGTGGTAGACGGGGTTGCAACAAGAGATCCTTAGATTTAGCAGATTTAGCAATCAGACAGTTCTTGGACTCGTGTCTTGATAGACTCGGCATGGTGCCAAAAGTTTTGCTGCAGTATTTGCATGCGTAGGGTCGCATTTGAAGATGGACGGCTATAACGTGCTGTCTAAGGTATCTCACTTGGGTGAATTCCTTGCCACAGAACGCACACTCTTCTGAAAGTACACACACGTCACACACACGTAAAACACAATAATATAACATATGTTAGGAAGGGGGATGTCGAGATGATATGTGTTCTTTTAGATGCGCCTTCCGCTTAAACGAAAAACCACATTCGATACACTTGAATTTTCGAATCTGGAGGTGCACATTTTGCTCATGTCGCCGTCGGTTGGACGTACTTGAGAGGCCCAAAAATTCCATGCCACAAAAACTACACTTGCCTAAAAAGAGAGAAGAAAAAGTCAACCCGATGGTGGTATTTAGATTTATTTGTGAAGGGCAATCATGTGCCTTCGAAGGTTGAAAGATCGAGTAAAGGGCCTACTGCAGATAGGGCAATAAATAACTTTCTCTCGTGGTCTTGGACACACAGCCGCACTGTGAATATACAAGTTGTGCCGCTTTGCTGCTTGGGCGGTTGAAAATTCCCTCTCACATATATCACACCACCTGTCACCGTCTAAGTGGGAGTGGTGGTGTTCTAGTTTACAGATCATTCATTATACAATCAACACAAATCAGGGGACTTAATCAAGAGGAGGAGGGGGAGGAGGCAAGTCACTGGTATTAGTATTTCGCGTGGTTCGCATGGTGCCAATATTGTGTTGTGTAACTAAGTGTTCCTTGAGGTGATAATTTCTCTTAAACGCTGAACCACACACTTCACACTTAAAATTTCTAATCTGTAAGTGGACGTTGTGTTCGTGACGGCGTCTCGATTGGATTCCGCCCCGGCCCAGAAACTCACGGCCACAATATCGACAACACCCTAGATAGAAAGAAGAGAGATTCACTATCTGCTGAACTTAGAAAACAGAGGGGTGTATCTTCGTCCTAACCCTATAAACACACACACACACACACACAAACGATAATATAAACACTCACAAGATAGATTAATGTTGGTGATGTTTTTGACTAATTGTCTAAAAGTACGTTATGCTGAGATTGTAAGTGTCTTCGAAGGCTACATCGCCTTGAAAAGCTTTTCCCGGTTTTGCAAATTGGACAGAATATTTGGCGGACTGGAGCGTGAACTGATCCCATGTGAAGTCTTGCCGCTCCAACCGTGCTAAATACTTTTCCACAAACCGTACACGACTTGCTACCTGCACACATACAACACTCGTGTCACAACAATAAAGCTAACTCGGGATTCTGTCCAAAATTCTCAAATCTCAGCCTCAAGACCGGGAAGTCTCAAGACCATGAAGATTTCTAACGTGAACTCGGAAATTATCCAGCCTGTTCAGAATTTTTCCGCAAAGAGGACACTCGTATCGTTTTGGGGTCTGGTGGATGTTGGTGAGATGACGTTTCGCGGCTCCCGGGCAGCTGAACCGCTTGCTGCAGATTTGGCACATCACTTTTTCTATGTAACCTAGTAAAAGATGTGTGCAAAAAATAAATAAAAACTAAATTAAGATGGGAATGTACACTCACTTTCTAGCGAACAAATTAAATTGTTTATATTTTTTCAAGGAAAACTTTTTTCGCTAAAGATCATAGTTTCTATGGTGGGCACGTCTGTAATGGTCTCTCAGAGTTTCTTTACGAATGAATGTTTTCCGACAAATGGAACAGACAAAGTTTCTCTCTCTCAAATGAACCTCCTTGATATGTCGATTGATTTTCCATTTGCTGGCATTTTGGTAATCGCAGGAGGGGCATCCCTTCAACCGGACCTGGCACTGTGATCACCACCCAACACTGCACACACAAACATACGGGTGTTAGTCAACCATAAGAACACCGGGAGGCAGTGGTTTGGCTGAACCGTTATGTACACTTCGCACGTGTCTCGCTAGGTTCTCATTTCTACTAAAAGTTTTCTCGCATATGTTACACTTGAATTGGCGTAGTTTTAGGTGGACTTCAGAGAGATGGCGACGAAGGGCTGCTTTGGGGACGGAAGAGCCCCCGGCTCCCCGGAACAGTGCCGTGCAACCCGGGTAGGGGCACCGCTGTACTGATTCTGGAAGAAAAATTAAAAACGATAAATGTATTGTGGGACGAATTTAAGAAGTGTATAGAATTACATTATAGACTAGTTACACACGTACAGACACTGTGCTATTCACTCTCTCTCTCTCGCTCATTAATTATATCTCGCAAGATTACATATGTCACCATTTAATTAAATTAATCACGGGAGGGGTGCTAGGCTGTGTGCAATAAATTGATGTCGTGTAAGAGTCTCTTTTCGTTTGAAAGAACAATGACAAAGATCACACGTAAAACGGCGCTGTTCAGTGTGCACTTCACGGATGTGTCTCTTCAAAATCCACCTTCGCCGGCTCACATTTCCCTTGGTATTCGCAAGGAAGGGGCAGTAGGGACATGGAATACTATCAGCTGAAATATGGGACCAAGATATATATAACACTTTGTATGTGGACGCTCTAAATATTTAATATGTCACACTAAATTTATTCGCTGTGGATATTTTGCATGTGTCTCTTTAGCACGTCTTTCCTAGCAAAAGCCTTTTGACAAAGTCTACAAATGTTCGATCGTTGATTAAGATGGCGGACCCGGATGTGACGGCGGAGGCCCGCTGAAGTACTGTAAACATTGTTACATATCTCACACACTACTGAAATGTTTATATCATGAGGGGGTAGGAGGAGGGTGCTTCACACGCACGTGCCTATTCCGAACATCACTACGAGAAAATGATTTAGGACAATGCGGGCAGCAGTGGGACCGGACTTCGCTGTGTACAGTTTTTATATGCCGTCTCAGATCGCCAATTCGCTTCAGCACCTTGTTACACAGGGGGCACGGCCCTGCGAGAATAATACGGGGGATCACTGAGTCTATGAGTTTTAGAAGTTGAGAGATCAGTTTAGAGGTGAAGTTGAGATCTACCCAGATTAGAGTTGGACCTTGTGGACCACTTTAGCGTGTCTCGTTACACTGGATTTTCGTGTAAATTCCTTCTCGCAAATATGACATATAAATATATTCGATCGCTCGTGAACATCTTTTATGTGGTAGCTTAATCGGTGCTGGGACGGATATCGCTTGTGGCAGTGCGGGCATTCAAAGTCGCCTGAAAAAGGAGGAGGGGGAGAAATTTACCAAAAGTGTGCGGGGGACAATCTATGTTTGACAGGAGAAGTTGTGTGTGTTCCTACCTCCTGCGTCTTCCATCAATACTATGCATTACAGCCTGGTGCCTTGTCAGAGAGTTGAGGCGTGGGAAAGTTTTACAGCATATCTCACAAAGGTGGGTAATCTTCTGGTGTGCCTCCTTAATGTGGCGTCGGAGTGTGAAAGGAGAGGAGTATATCTTGTTACAGGTGTAACACTGTAATGTACCGTCCTGGCCTGGTTGAGAGGTGATCTAGCTCGCTCACAACACACAAAGGGAGAGGGAGAAAGAGGGTTGTGGAAAACAAAAAATACTGCTCTCTTTTGCGTAAAAACTAAACCAAATGTGTACTACTTAAAAAACAGACCCATTCTCACACCCACAGTCATTCTTTCTCTCTCTCGTGTTTTTTCATCCCGTCCAAAAATGAGGATGTTGCTGCTTGAGGTGACGCCTTAAGTTTTGAATTACATTCCGATTCCCCTTGAAGTACTTGCCACAGATGGTACAACACAGGCCCAATTTCTTGACCGACAAGGCAACTTTCTTGGCAGTCACTGCATGGGGGAGAGAGGGAGGGGAGAAAAGGAGCGAAATATATTCAGTTGTTCTAATTGTATCTTGTCTGTGTGTAACTACCACTCTTTCTCTCTCTCTCTGTTCTGTGCTCCCAAAAAAGGTCAAGGAGCAAGGCTGTGTGTGAGATGTGGCGGGCTGAGAGACTGCCACTTAGCCACACAAAGGGAAAGCCGCGCACAGGCCGCGCGCCCCTGGCTCACAACCCTCCACTTTATTTGTGTCCCGGCTACCAAATTTGCTAGTACCGAAGGGAGCCCGGGGGAGGTAATAATGCCGCTCTGGAAACTTCTCCCCCCAAAGTAGTGGGAGAAAAAGGGGGGCAAGTTAGACACCACAGTCCACACAACACACAGATATATAATACACCACAAGAAAAATGTGAGGGGTATAAAGTGGTGATGTGATAAATAAAAGTATGGGAAATAAATATAACAATCACAAAAAACAGGAGTTATGAAAGGCGTCAAAACACCCTGCATACACACACAAAGAACCCGGAATGTGTGTGTCGATTTGTGTTTTCTTCTCTTGTGTAAAGGGTGGGTCCCAAAAAAGATGTCTCTGGCACCACCCCAATCCGCATACGACCAGAGGAGAGGGAGATATAGAGATAGAGCTCATCATGTAGGGCACTAACTACGCACACACAAAAAAGATTCAAGATTAAAAGGACCCTTCATCACATGTTCAGCATCGGGCACATCATGGAGAAAAAGAGAGATAACGAAAGAGAGAAAGGGAGAGAGAGAGAGAGATAATCATAACAAAAGGACGAATTTTCCAAAATTAGGTCCCTATGCGTCCTACCTAACCTTAGGAGACCGGTGCAGCGGCAGAGGCAATGTGTGTGACACAATTGCAACTTTTGTCTACCCTTACCTACGCAGGGGTGCTCAAGGGCAAAAGGCAGTCTATCAGTGGGTCTAGAGCACCAAATTTTATACAAGCTGTATCAGATAATTTAGCGTCGGGGGAGCACGACTTGGGGCCGACCTTGCAGACATGAGAGAGAGAGGGAGAGAGAGAGAGAGAGAGAGAGAGAGAGAGAGAGAGAGAGAGAGAGAGAGAGAGAGAGAGAGAGAGAGAGAGAGAGAAAGATTGAGAGAGAAAGAGAGAAAGAGAGAGAGAGAAAGAGATAGTGGCATCAAAAAAGGGACCATATCATCACAAAAAAAAGAAATAAATGGCAGGTCGGCCCCTAAAATCAACCTGAATACACAAAAACACACTTTGTTCATTCAGGTTGTATATATTGGGGATGTGCGTGTACCGGCCTCAATCAATCAATAACGGACAGAAATACAACAACTTCACACACTGAAAATAGCACTCTTGCACCACTTACCTTCGTATTTCAGTAGAATAACGAACCCCCCACACACACATTCGGGGATAGTTGGTTGAGAGATAGAGATAGAGAGAGAGATGGTGTCTATTTGAAATCGGTAGAGAGAGAGGGATTCACACATTACTCACTGTACATTTCGTCTCAACACTTTCCCAGCCCACACATTGCACTGTAGCACTTCCTTTTTTTACTCACATGCACATATTACACCGCACACACACAGCCCTTCCTTCTCTTTTTCTTTCAAATTTCTCCCTCACTTTACCGTTTCACTCACTTCTTCAAATAGTTCTCGTCTCTCTTCAAGTCTCTCACTCTCTACTCAAGGCATCCCATGTTTCTCACAGGCCAGTGTTACTCAGCTCACTCACACTTACAAGTCACACTTAGATCACTTACACAACACTCACACAGAGACACCGCACCTGTCACAAACGAACACACGTTGGGTGAGAGAGAGAGAGAGAGAGAGAGAGAGAGAGAGAGAGAGAGAGAGAGAGAGAGAGAGAGAGAGAGAGAGAGAGAGAGAGAGAGATATTGGGCGCCAGTGTGAGAATCACCCATTGCCGCCGCGGTCTCTCACGAGTCACCTCAAAGACTTCCGCCGCCTGAGAGACCGCAACGGACAGAGGAAAAGAGAGAAAAATATTAGAAATGAAATGAGACAGAGAGAGAAGGTAAAATAAATAAAATGGTGGCAGGTACACGCACAGCCCCGGGGAGTATTATAAAATACAGACAGAGAGGCCAGAGCCCCCAATTTAAAATTGGAGGCCCCGGCCCCACTCCCCATTATATAAACAAAGGGGTGAGGGGAACGACAACGGGGCATGACTTACTTGGATTGGTTTGTCCTTTCAAGTTCGATAAATTCAGTGCTGAGTCTCCGAGGTTTTTCCTGGAATATGAGAAAGGGATATGTTAGAGAGGGAGAAACAGAGAGAAAGAAAGGGGGGTGTCTTAGAGAGGGATAAAGGAGTGTGTTAGAGCGAGACGAGAGAGGGAGAAAGCTGTGAGATAAATAGGGAGAGCGAGACGAAAGGGAGAAAGGGAGAGTGAGAGACAGGGAGAGAAATGGGGGATGTGTTAGAGCGAGACGAGACACATGAGAGAGAAAAGTGTGTTAGAGGGAGCTGAGAGGGGTGTTGAGGAGGGAAGTGAAAAAGAAGAGCCACGTGGCGGTATGTAAGAGGGAGTCACAGGAGACCCTTCGCAGAGGTAAACCAATTACCACTCACCCCCCAACCAGACCTTTTCTCCCCCTCCCTGTTTCAGACCCTCTTTCAACCCCTCCCTCCCTGTCTCGGACCCTCTGGCATCTACCCACCCCTACTGAATCACATCCTGTCCTCTAGGAGATGTGACATACATTGCAACTTTAGATCATAGAGCATGGACTATGCACCTGAGATGGATGGGGGTGTGACTGGAGATACGGAGTACCGTAATGTTTTCAGATATTGGAAAAGAAAGACATTCTCTCATAATATGGCGAATAAAGAACAGTTTACCCACAGTTTATGAAACTATCAGTGTAGTGTTCAAAAAATACTAATCGACACGAGATGTTTACTCTTGGTTTCATGCGGAATCATCATATCAATCTAAAACTATGTTGATTAGTTTGATATTGGCATTCTATCACGGAAAGGTAACAGTTTCCCCTCACTAGCTAGTTTGGAAAGGACGCGTTTGTGTGACATGAGTTCCTCAGCACACATTTTTTGGAATTCAGCCGTGCTTTTGGAGATCTTGAAGAATCGTTTTGTAGTTTCACGGTCTACGATGTAAAGTTCTGCTACAGGACGATTCCTTGAGAAGTTTGAGTAGGACTTCCCTAACAGTTTGGTATGGCTAACATTATCCTTCTTGGACAACTCGAGGACGCTGCAATATTCTTCATAGCAGGATTCTGGAGTCCTATTCCTTCTCTTGAAATGGAGACGATCCTCTGTGGAGGGCTCACGGGATACCTTGTTTCGTCGAGAATCGGGGCTGCGGCAAGAGAGGGAAGTGGTAGATAGTGGTGTATAATTGTGGTCTTACATTATACCATTGCATAACACTCTATCTACCTGCTACCACTCCCTGACGTTTTTGATTTCGGTTTCTTTCTTACAAACTTTTGGAAAAAAATTAACCGATTTTTCAACCAACAACTAAATGATAACAAATGATTCAAACAAGTTCATTTCTAAGGATTGCGCCCAATTGCCTTCCCCTTCAAAACGAGAGTTCTCAACTTTGCAGCGATCTCCGCAGTCTTCAGTTCCTTAACGGCATATTTGGCCAGCTCCTGCTGCGTTTTACATGTCCGTGAGAGTTCTATATAAGTATCTGGAGCTGCTAGGGAAAGTTCAACTATCGCTTTCCTTCGGTAAAATCCAGCCTCATTAGTTTCAGTCCGAGTGATGACCTCTCTGAGACTTCTTCCTGATTGGATCTCTTTCAGGTAGTACTGGTATTCCTCGATTAGCTGTGCGTGAGTTAGACGTCTCCTCTTCACCCTTAGGGGGTAGGAGGGGGCTGTCAGGACTCAGGGAGTGGAGGCCATGAATGAAATTGTTAATTTACCAATCCAGTATATAATCCAATAATTACCACTGCATTTTTGATAATTGGAAAAGAAAGACACTTTCTATAATATTGTGAATAAAGAAACAATTTATGAATAAAACAAACAAAATTTTAGTGTTCATAAGGTGACAATGCAGAAAAGTTTTGAATGATTTCAAGTTCACTTCCGACGACGATTCCGTCCAATTGCCTTGCCCTCCGAAACGAGATCTCTCAACCGTGCAGCTATCTCTTCCGTCTTCAGTATTTTAGCCGCCTTTCCTGGCCACCTCCAACTGAGTTGTACAGGTATTCAGCAGTTCCTTATAGAGACTTGGAGCCGCCAGGGAGAGCTCCACCATGGCTTTCCTTCTGTGAAACCCAGCCTCGTTAGTTTCTGTCCTTGTGATGATATTAATAAGGCTGCACCCAGACTTGACCTCCTTCAGGTAGTACTGGTATTCGGCCAACAGTTTCCCATAGTTTACGTTCAGGCGTCTCCTCTTCACCCTTAGGACAGGAGAGGGCTGTCAGGACTCAGGGAGTGGAGACGGAGACGGTTAGACCATGGACGATAAGAAGATATTATTAGAGCGTGAAAAAGTGAGATGACATTGAATTCATATTACTTATTGGCTATTGCTCTATATATATTGAGAAATAGAAATTGTGAATGCGGCTAGGACAATTAATAAAGCGAACATATAATGTGAACGTATCGTTTCGATATTTGATTATTAGTCGAATTCTGCAACTTTGCATAAATATTGTGTAATCTGATTGTGTAATCTGATCAAAGCAAAGTGTTGATATGACCCCTACCCCCTCCAGGACGAATGCCAGGTTCCAATAAACTCTAACCCCTTTCCCTGTGACTTCCACCATAATCCCAAACATCCCCCTTACCCAAATTAAACCCTAAACAATCCCTAAAACTTACAGAACATTGTCTGCCGACAGGTCGCTAGGTCCACCCGTATCATCAAGTGCCGCTCCGCTACTATTGAAGCTCCCCAACATCGACAACGGATTATTAGCACCGCGGTCCAGGAATGAGGGAGGAAGAGAGGATGGTGTGGCGGTGGGGATAAAGTTTTGTACTCCAACATTGTCATCGGTTCCGGAGATACTGCTCATGATTTGTTGGATTGTGTCGTGGGAAAGGAGGTCAGATGCACTTGTGTCAGCTTCATCCTCCTCCTTGATCTCAACAACCTGAGGGATGGATAATTGAGGGATAGGTAATTGAGGGAATAAGGATAGGTAATTGAGGAATGAGGGATAGGTAATTGAGGGAATAGGGATAGGTAATTGAGGGATAGGTAATTGAGGGATAGGTAATTGAGGGTTAGGTAATTGAGGTAATTAGGTAATAGAGGGATAGGTAACAGAGGGAGTGTATCGTCAAACTAAATGAAAGACCACTTGTCGTGAAGCCTAATCTAGTTATATTTCATACCAAGTACCACTGATAAAACAGAGGAACAAATTCACAAACCTCTGGTAGTGGGGCCTCGCTTTTAATTGATTCAGGAGCCTCTGCCACAGGCTGTACAACCATTGGTATACTAGTCAGGGTGTTCTCGCTCGCTTGTCCGCCGGTACTATGCTGAGTTGATGGTAACTTTGCAGGCGGAGGGGGTGCAGTTCCTAACTCATCCTCTATGATATGCGCTTTCTCGTTAATGATAGAGGGTGCAGAGGAGGAGGGAGTGATTTCCTCAGGTGGCTGATGGGCCGTGATATCATATTGGGGGGTTGAAGAGTATCCGGGAGCTTGGTAGGAGGAGATTTGGGCGTTTGTTATCTCTCCAGTTATCTGCTCGAGTTCAGCGGAGAGAGCAGAGGGCTGAGGATCTAGCTCCATATTAGTTGTTGCTGAAAGGGAGGGAGGGTTAAGGTTGTAATACTTCCCGCGAGATTAGAGATCCTATGAATACTTAATGAAGTTGTAGGAGTGATTGAAAAGTAAACCTGTGTCCCTGATGATGATGATGTGGTGGTCCGTGACTGTGAATATTTGCCAATGATCTGGTTTGAATGAGTGAAGAATTACCAGAAGCCGGAGAAGAGTTAGCTATTGCAGTCGCAGCAGCTACAACGGCTGCAGCGGGGGACATTTCTTCGTCAAGTTCCTCTGCACTCGCATCAGACACTGCCTCGATCACCGGGGCCAGGTGTTGTACTGTAAAGGGATTGTTTTAGGGAGAGGCTAATATTTTAGAGAGAAAAGGGGGGTGGAGCTTAATAACACTTGTAGAACACCACTCATGACTTACCAATAGAAATAACTCGGACAGCAGTATCAAGTAGAAACATAAGAAATTCATTGTCGGACTTCTGTTGGAAATGAAACTCCATCTTTTGTTTGAGATAGAAGTTGTGGACGTCATTGTTGTAGTAGATGGGAAGTGCAGAAGCTACTCCAGCGGCCATTTTATAGTCTACAGAAGTTCTAGAAAGGATGTTGGATTAGTGATGACAAATCAAACTCCAAACAAGTTTGAAGTTCAGGTGGGTGAAGGTCCAAACACTAAACAGTCGACAAGACAACGGTGGACGGCGATGAGAAACGTCTTCGCGAGCGAAACGAAAAAGTGAAAGGAGAGCGAGAAAATATTTTGAATTCAGTTTTTCGATTTTGAATTATTAATCGCGCGCGCGCGTGTAAGCCGCCGCGCCGCCTGGTTTTGCAGCGAAAGTATTAAGAATGAGCGCGTTACAACAAATTCAAACACTGAATCTAATTCTAAAACCGGTTAAGCAATTAAAACACCTCACAAAACAATCTAAAAAGTACCCAACAATATTTTCACACTTCCTCTTCGTCTTGTCTCTCATTAAGGCGTGCCCGAAGCCCGGTAGAATGCTGGAATGTAGCCCGACACAGGGGACATGTCGATTTACCACTGGTACTAAACCACTTGTAGAGGCAAGAACTGTGGAACTTCTTTTTGCACGTTCGGCATGTTGGTTTTGGTAGCATTTTCTTGGGTCCTTGTACCTGTAAGGAGAGAAATTGAAAAAAGGTTTAACGATTGTTGTATACCAACGTTCACGGTCCGAGATGGATTCAGATTGTATTGTCGGTTGTCGCGAGGCACAGTCCGACTTGTTACAGTACAGTTCTTACATTACGGGATTCTTTGAACAAGACAAGCTAGAGTCTATTCGCCGAGGGTTCGGTAGATCAAATTCAGGGTATCCTTGCTGCGTGCGACTGCGAGCTGACCCCTCCCTTCACTTACCACACTAAAACAGATCATACAACTTTCAATTCCCTCAAACTGTTTATCCATATTTCCCTTCCAATGGGCCAGGGCATCATAGATCCTGCTGTTCTGGTTCTGGAATAGCGCTGTGATCTGGAGCATCCAGGATCTCCAGGTTCCAACTGGCACCCCTACCTGCCGTTCACAGCTCACAGAGGGGGCTACCAAGGGATGACTAAGGGGGGGGGGGTTGAGTGTCAGTGTGGATTAGTGGTAGCTTAAAAAGGAATTGATAACTTATCATATAAGTTATTAAAGTTGCTTACTTTGGTGCGATGACTACCAATAGATCTGCTGTTATGTCGTCCAACTCATAGCAAGCTAAAACCTCTCTCACTGCTGGACGGGGTTTCACCTGATAAAATGGAAAATATTTGTGAATGGTTTTCTTCAAAGGGTCCATCAAGATTTTGTTTTGGCATTGTTTCAAGTTGTTGAACTTTCAATGATGAAGTTGAATTGCGTGTGATCTGGGAGAGATCTCACTAGAAAACGCGCGTGCGCGCGAAGCCCCCTACTGAAATGTCACCGCCCCTACCTTCAACGTCCCGTCGTCTCCATCAGCAGCAGTGTCGAACTGAACATTGGTCTCCTGTTTGATCAGCCACGGCGAGAGGAACTTTGTCACAAACCGATCCACTGATTGGGATATTTCCTTGTTCTGTCTCTTCCACCAAGACCTGAGGAGCACGGGGAAAACCTCGGCAATCCCCATCAGACACTGTCCAGCTAACTGGGGCAAATCGGATGCTACGTCCTCCGAAAGAGCAGCCAAATTGGCAATGTTCTGGTTCCGACCCTCAAAATCAATTAGGTAAACAAGGGAATCCAAGAAGTCACCTAAAATTCCCTTACTTCGTAGGTACTCCACATGTTCCCTAACTGTGTCCGGGCTACAACACTTTAGTTCATGAAGCAGCATCAACAACCAGATTTGTATTTGACGAATCACCAATTCACTTTCCTCTAACTCGTCTAGGAAGACTCGTGGTGGTGACTCGAAACCTTCCTCTTCCTCACCGTCTGGCACGATTTCAAAGAGTTGGAGACAGCGGGAGGTGTGACTGAATAAGACTTGGCCTGACTCAAAGGGTAGATCATCATGATGCTGCTCCTTCATGAAGTATTGGAAGCATCGTTGGAATGTTGGCTTAGATCCAAGTTTCTTCTCCACAAACTCACTGACAGACTTGCCAGGTGCATCCAGGGCAATGGCCGAGATGTGTGGAGAAAGAGGGTGGAGGGAGTGAAGTTCAAGAACAAATTCCTGAATTCCTGGCTTGAAGAAATTCTCCCAATCCTCAACCAAATCGGCCAAATCATCTTCTTTGGAGCAGGTGATTTTATCCTGGAGACCAAAGTACAGAGACCGGAAAGCGGAAAATCCGACAAACAGGAAATAATCCTCGTTACACTCTTCCTCAGTTGAATAACTAAGGAAATACTCGGAGAGAGTTACAGCAGCACAAAGACAAGGGGTCAGGTCATCGAGTGTAGTCAGATTCGGTACAATGGCCGCAAGACCACGACTAACTTTAACCGCCAATTCTATCGTCAATGTTCCTTCCAGGAGATCACTTACAACTGCTGGTACCTCGCTTAGCTCGGAACAGCCGAGTGAGGCAAGTGGTGATGTATCAAGATCTGGTAGTAAAGATATTACAGATGATAGCTCCGATCCACTCGCCAGGAGGGCTGCAATAAGAACTGGAACATCTTGGTCTTTAGCCAACTTTAACAACTCCACCCTATCCCCTTCCTGCTCAATAGCCATGAGGCAGTGAGTGGTGCCAGACATTAGGAACTCTTGACATACAACACTGGGGAGAATTGACAATGCCTCCTGACAGTTTAATACCGCTGACACGCACTGACGGGTAAAGGTTTGCAGCAGTTCGTAGTGTGCTGTATCAGGTGAGATAGGAGGCCGAGGGTTGAGAGAGGGTGGTGGTGGGGAGAGAAGGATACCGTGTGCATCAAACAATTCAACAAGGATTGAAACAGGAGCCTGCATGGTGGGCTGGAGTCCAGATAGGTAGGTCATGACAGGGCCCGGGGAATCCCCAAATACCTCACACAACACCTCCTTGTTGTCAAGGTGACAGATTTTAGTGATAACCAAGTTCCTGTAATCTGGTAGATCTGATACTACCTTCCTTAGCACCATACCCATACATCCAATGTTGTCAGTGGAGAGATGTTCTAGAAGAGAGGACACTGTTGTTTCACCTACAACAGACCAGTCAACGACCTCCATTAAATCAGCTACTTCCATCAGGTCCCCTTCTTCTACTGTGTCCCTAACAATGTTGATCAGATGTTCGGTTATATCTGGTCGGTTTATACGAGCTAAATCCCTCACTAACTCCCTTTCTTTAGTCAGCTCTAGAAGTAGGTCTGTAGGTAGTATCTCCTCTCCCCGTTCTATTTCTGCACGTATAAAAACACTGGCAGCGGCAACCCGGAACTGTTGCTCACTCACATCAACCAAAGTTGCTGATAGCATCGCGGACGTCCCCGATATTCGAGACACCAACTCAAATGTCTTACAAACCGACACAACGTCCGAGGTAGTGGTGGCACCCTTCATTTGAGGGATAAAGTGAGAGTTCATGAGGTTCACCATGGCAACCTCATCAGTGATGTCACCACGGAGTTTGTCCCACAATAAACCACCCAGCTCAGGGATAGCTGATATCAGAGAGGAAATGAGAGGGTAATTAGTCAGATTAGTAGAACAATGTCCAGCAACGAAGTCAAGATGTGAGGTAGGGAGAAGAAGGGCAAGGGTGATCGTGTTGGTAGTGTGGTGTTCGTTTTGCTGGACCCATGCCAGGGGCCGGTGAGGAGAGGAGGAGAGAAGGGTCGAGAGGGAGGGTTTGATGATGTCAGGGATTGGTGTTGATGTTACCGCAACTACCAGGTTCTTTACCTGAGATGAATGTATTGGTTAGAAGTTATTGGTGAGATTGGCATATCAATTTATTTCTACTACTTCGTCAATCATCAACAGTAATATAAAATTTTATGTATGCACATATAATTTGTAACTAAACTGAATTGCTACCCTCCATGAACATCTCCCCTCAGTGCCCGGCCATCCCCCTCAGTATGTATACCTGGCTCTCTGTTAGAAGTGTAGGATTGGATGAGAGAACAGTGGAAAGGAAGGTTACAATCGTTATCCTGTCACTCTGTGTCTTGCACTGGTTTAAACTACAAAAACAGAGGCGTCAGTTTTTAGCCCCAGTGTTTGTTTGGCTTGGTCACGAAGTCACCCCTATTATTGCATATCTGTGAGCTTTCGCAGAGGGGTAATTTCATTACGAAGTGTTTGGCAATGATTGTATGGACGTTACAAAATAACAAGATGAGAAGTTTTGTAAAAGTTAATATACTATAATATACTAATATTTACCATTTGATAGCAGCGGTGCCGACTTCCCTTGTCCAGTCCACTGCGGTGGAACTCTCCATCTGTATGAATTAGCGAATTAATGACTGGATTATATAAATAGGCTAGGTGTAATAACCCCGCTTACAAATCCTGCGTAGTTAGTAATCACCTGTTCCTGAATTAATGGTGATATCTGAATGAATTGGGTACAGAAGGGTTCCAATACGGAGGCAGCTAGGGCCTTGCTGCGGAGGGCGTCCAATAGCTGTCCTTTAATGTCTGGTAGTGATACAGCTCCCCAAAAGGCTTCCTAGGGAAATAATTGTATATGCCATATGGTCAAATAGTAGGCTTTAATTTTGAAAAGAATGAAATTTACAATACATGATGAACATGATTTCCTCTTCAACATCACTCGACTCTCTGAACTGCTAACAAATACTCACCGAATGAAGGGTGAGAAGGCAGTTTAGTGCCGCTAGATGTGGTGCCGTGGTGGTTCTTGAACAAGTATTTAGTTGCTGCCCAACACATTTCAGTGCTGCCACGGGCATAACACTGCTGCCCAATGATGCCAACTCTGTGATGAAACTATACACGTGCTTTCGAACCTGGAGGGGAGGGAGTATGGCATCCGTTGTCACGTTCAATACGTGTGATTGATTCAAGCTCAACGGAATGCCCCATAGTTGTCTGTTGTTCCCGACCACTTAGATTCAATATAATTCCGAACAAAATAGAACGTTTTCAAACAAATACCTGGGGTGATTTAGAACGAGCTAGACCCCAAATTGGACCCTCCTCCAATAATCCATTCAAAGACTCCATATTTGGGGAGACAGTCTTCACAGTAATAATTGTTGAAAGGGTGGATCCAATAACTCTCTCCCATTTCTCCTCAGCATCCACTGGGTCCGTTGTTTTCAGGTCAGATAGGGAACCAGGGGAGGATAATAGTCGTTCTGAGATGTGCTAAGGGGGGATAATAGTCGTTCTGAGATGTGCTAATAGGGGAGGAGGATGTAATTTATAAAATAACTCTCAAGTCGGATTTTTGAAGTTGTCAACTTCATAATTTCTTAGAAAATGGGGCTTAATTACCTTGACGATACCTTTCTCACAAAAGGAAAGAGCACTGGATAGTTTTTCACCAGGGAAGGTGGAATGAAGGGAGGTGGTTGCAATTTGGGCTGCCCCACTGTGCACATCACACGTTCCTTCCAGCCACGGTCCTGATTGGAAATGGTGTTAAATCTTGTATAGTAATCTTTATTTGTAGCTTCACGTGCAATTCAATTGGTCCTGGTAACACAGTCTACTGTCTAGTACGTCATAACATCTAATTAATTAATTAATTAACAACCTATTAAACTAGATATGTGGGGAGCAAGATTTCTGCCAGCTAGTGATGACACTTTACACTGAACCTGCTGAGATAACTCCCTAACTTTTCTGTCACTGTCCTGAGGAGAGATAAAACATCACTGTTTTGCCCAATATCCACTGTCAATACCAACAGCTGTCAATTTGGTTTCACGAGAAATGAACTACAATCTGATGAAGTGATGATTGATAAAAACTTACAATACTAATTTTAGGGTAGTGCCTGATCCAAAGTGATATTGTTCCCTCGATGTTGTCCTCATTCAGAACTTCCAATATCTCAATCAGAGCCTGCAATTAAACATACTTCACATAGACCATACAACAATCGATAGGATATATCATTATAATGAAGTATTGTTTCAATACAGTAGTACATTGCGTGCCATTGTTTCAGGCCAATCGGGGATGGGGTTGTTATGTTCTAACCTTCCTTTACATTTGTAACGGAGCTCGCGAAAAGGGAGTCGAGCTAGGCGAGCTGAGGTTGGGAGAGGTGGGGCAGTTACCTTTTGTTTCGTCACTGTCTCCTTCTTTCCCAATCTCCTAATGGCTGCCGTGATGGTTGAGTCCACATGGTCAACAGCTCCAGCAGGGTCTTTTTTGAACCCAAGGGGTGCGGAAATATGGGCGTTCTTGTTTTGGAGGAGCTGAGCCGCACGTGCACTGGAGGAGGCGTGGAGGTTTCCCTTGGAACGCTGGGCCTGGCCTTGTTTCTTGTTACCTCCCATTATCTTATTGTCATGTTGGAGGGCTATACGATAATAGTTGATTGGATGCAAGGATTGATTTAACTATGAATGAGACACAACAATTTCGTATTAAAATAACGTTCAGAGTAAATAAATTATGGCTGATCTCAAAACTTCATTTCTATCTAAAAATAAATCCCACCTAAACTTCATGGACCCAAAAAAACACTTAGAACTTCCAGATAGAACATTGTATTAGACTAAACAGTTAGTCCCAAACCAGTTGTTGATAGATCACTAGTTCGTAGTAGTTACCATATAATGGTAACCAAGAGGTAACCAGTAGATAACTAGCAGGTAACCAGAAGGTTACCATGGTTACCCGAACCAGTGGTTATCTTGACAATCAATGTCCCAGGCAGTGCCACATATCCAGCACCAGGAGAATTTACACCGTGCAATAGGACACTCCATGTGCATACACCCTCCATTCTTCTCCACTGGTGTCCTGCAATTAATTAGATAATTAACTAATTAACCAACCAATTAGTATCGCAGATAACAACAATATTTGCACTATGTATCCCGGATGAAAAATTGTGTTTAATTGCGATTTGTGGTCACACGTTCAGAATTCAGACAGGATAACTCACCCGCACATAGGACATGGTTTGGTGGTCTTCTGTAGGACTGAAGCTGTCTCTGAGTCGTATCGTGAGAGGGAAAGGTTGACAGCAAACCGACTAGCCAAACTGGTACCAGGAAGACTTTCAGCGGTGCTCATCATAGCGGCACACTGCTCGTCACCGTGGTAAGACTCCCGGCAAACGATACAAAAGTGAAACTAGGAAAGAAATACATAACTAGCAGGTAACCAGGAGGTTACCATGGTTACACATTGCTCGTCACCGTGTTAAGACTCCCGGCAAACGATACAAAAGTGAAACTGGGATAGGAACACATGTGTTATTCAGATTATCTCTCGTTCGAAGAACAGCTGAGCTGAATTTTGCAGCCCAGCGATGGATCAAGACAAAATTTTTCTCAGATTTTGGAAATTCGGCTCACTAAACAAGGAACAGCTCAGTAAAACTACCTTGCATTCGGAGCACATTACATCTCTCTCCTCCATCCCATTATCATCCAGGAATATCCCAGACCCACACCCGGGTGCAGGACACAGCATCCCACCCATCTTCAACAAACACTCCTCTGCACCAAACTGTTTGTATCGCTCGTAGTTCTCTGGCCCCATTATGGCAAAGTGATGGAGATCTGTTATGGGAACTCTCCCACACTCCTCTAGATAACCTGACAGTGGAATAATTGTAAGGGGCTCTCTAGAAAATATAATGGAGCTTTTTTCGGGGAGGGGGGGGGGGGCACTGTACCAAATATTTATTCGAAAAACCCCCATTATAAAGTATAAACTGCACTCTCCAGATCTGGTATGTTCTAACGACTAACCCTCCTACACGGGGCGAGGTGAAAGAGTCAAACCTGGGCAGTAGAGGGTATATCCTATGGAGTCATGTTCCACAAACTGCCGGGAGTTGAGACGAGAGATGCAGTAGGTATAGAAGCAATCTAGACACATCACGTGACTGCTTGCACAGGGAAATACCAACAGCGCCTCACTGCAAGAAAAGGGAGTACTTTTAGTTCAAATAATAAACATACAGTTATTGAAACAATTTTTGGAACTGTTTTCTTGAGGAGAGAGGGTCGAGAAAGACAAGTGGATCACAACTGAATAGCTGTGGAAGTTGGAACATTGTGTTTTTACAAAAGCACACATCGTGTCCTATGTGTTATACTTCTATCGTTGGTTGGAAAGTGTAGTGGAAAGGCGAGTTCCGAGGAAACGGGTGAGGACAGGGAAAAAGTTTAAACCGTGGAGAGATGAGGAACTAAGAGGAATACTACGTAAGAGGAGGAGTGCGGAACGATACTGGAGGAAGCATGGAACTGAGGAAGCGAAACGGAGATTCAATGATTTGAAGAAGCTCTATGGAAACATGGACAAGGAAAAGAGAGCAGCTTTTGTTAAAGAGGACTTGGATGCAGCAAAAGGGGACCCGAAGAAGCTACAAAGAAAGTTACAGAAACTCCTGGGAAAAGCGGAAACTATTCTTCCTGAGACTACCAACAACAAGAACCTGGCTGATGATTTTTCAAAGTTCTTTAGTTCAAAGGTGACCAAAATTCGGACCCAAGTCAATGAGGAGCAGCAGCAGGCTGGCGATTTTGTGGAATCTGGAAAATCCTGTCATACAACATGGAATGAATTCAAAGAGATATCTGAGGAGGAACTTGTTTCATTAGTGAAATCGATGTCCAGCAAGCACTGTGACCTGGACCCGTTGCCCACTTGGGTGGTAAAGGAGTGTATAAGTGATCTGGCTCCTGTATTAACATCAACTAGCAAAACTGGGGCGATCGTACCGATCGCAAATCGAGGGGTCTGTTTTTCTCTCTGCCTGTCTGCTATATGCTATGTGATGTGATCCCTCTCTTTTTCTCTCTTTCTCTCCCTTTTATACATGTGATGTGACCCCTCAAGTCGCAAGCAATTCTCAACACGTGTGATACGTGATACCTACGAATCACGTCGTCACACTGACGGATCATGTCGTCACGCTGACGGATCACGTCGTCACATTGACGGATCACGTCGTCACATTGACGATAGGGTGTCACATTTCCGTGCAAATTTGCATTAGATATAGTTAGATAGTCAATCAGTCTCTACATCAGTTTTCGGTCGCAGAATCTCTCCAGGAGGCACTTGTCTTTCCTACCATCAAGAATATGTATGGAGATCGTGAAGCTCTCAGCAACTATCGTCCTGTTTCAAACATCCCATTTCTGTCTAAGCTTCTTGAGAAGGTAGTTCTCACGCAACTCAATGACTACCTGGATCGCAACTCTCTTCTGGGCAAACATCAGTCTGGCTATCGTGTTGGTCACAGTTGCGAAACGCTATTGGCAAGCATGTTCGATGACATTCTAGGGGAAATGGATAAAGGAAACGTAGTAGCTCTTATCTGCCTAGATATGAGCGCTGCTTTTGATACGGTTGACCATGGAAAGTTGTTGGAGGTGTTGCAGAAACGGTTTGGAGTGGATGGTGAACCTCTCCGATGGTTTAAAAGCTATTTGAGTTCCAGATCTTTTAGAGTTTCGGTCGGTGATTGCCTTTCGGAAACCCTTGCTTTACTTTGTGGAGTCCCTCAAGGGTCCCTCCTTGGTCCTATTTTGTTCCTACTCTACATCGAGGCTGTACAAGATATTGTGGAGCCATATGGACTCCGGATAAAGTTATATGCAGATGATTCCCAGCTCTACGTGAGTCTGGTTCCTACGGATGCTGCTGGCTGGGTTGAGGCAAAGGTGGATATTGAGGATTTAAAAACTAAGGCATATATAGTCTGAGGCGAAACACCATAGTTCAGACTTGACCTCCCCTAGCAAGAAATAATTGTGGCGTATATAGCATACAAAATCTTGCCAAGTTAGACTGTTATTCGCGTGCCCCGTTTATAAAATAAAATAAAAGAGTTTGAACAAAACAAACAAAAACAGTGCACTCCCGAGTTTTGATACCCTCTCGCTCATTTAACAAACTCGGTAACACTTACTGCAGAGGTAGAGGTACACTCCGCCGTATGACAACGGCCTTCCCCACCACTTCTCAAATCATCCCATCCCTGTAATTTGGGTAGTTGTAGTAGTACATCATTGGTATTTCGAATCTCATGGCACAAAACGTTCAGAAAAACAAATAGTATTTGTGGGGGAGTGATATTAATTTATTCTAAACCTGCGGTTCGGTTGTTAGTAGGAAGTTATCCTCCTTGCACCGTGTGCACTTAACACGCAGTTTACCGGGCTGGACTGTCCCACACACCCTCCTACATAACACATAGAACGTTGGTACACTCTTGTACTTGCCCCTGTAGGTAAACAGTGTTGTGCCAAAGAGAGAGATTGTTACAATAACTAAGGAAAGAAAGAGAGATTGTTACATTAACTAGGGAAAGAGAGCAATGGAGAGATTGTTACATTAACTAGAGAAAGAGAGCAATGGAGAGATTGTTACATTAACTAGGGAAAGAGAGGATGTGATGTTGTTACCTGTTAGTCCGTATCGGGGCCCGTGGTTCAACATGTCTACCCTGTACCGCATGTACCACTGTGTGACTCTGTATCTCTAGATCCTGGAGAAAGAAGGTGATTGTTAAGGGATATGTATGGTATGGCATCGGGGAGGTTTACCTACGCTTAGTCGTTGATAATCGTGAAGTTCCTTCCCCGCAAATATGATCCGTATGTCCGTACTGTTAACATTGTTTTCCTTTGAAACTTCAGACCTGATGAAAGATATATTTTCAAACTTTGGAAATGCTGTCTGCAAAGTTGACTTACCATATATGTTGTACGGTGCTGTTCATATCGACCCGGACAGGGACCGTTTTAGCATTAAATCGCACAAAAACTTCCATCCTATTAAAATGTCATGGTTAGTTTTGGTCGCCGTGTTCGACCATCTCTTTCCGCAAGTTTTGGTTTAAGAAAGATCGTCGTGTCATTTCGAAACCATTTGATAGGCTATCAGAAGTTGTGGGAAATGTATTTCTGGCTACGAATTTATTTATTCAACTGAATAATTTCAAATTTCAAATTTCAATAGCGGAAGTAGTAGCGAATTTGGAGTGTTTGTAACTTTGTAACTTTGTTATAGAATTCATATATCAACATATAATGGTGTCAGTCCAATCGAACATCCCCCGCACAAGCAGTCCCACGGGCCCACTCCAGAATTGAATTATTGTTTTGACGGCTGTATCCGGAGACTGGTGGTCTATTCGGAAAACGTTTCATCCACTCCCCTAGAAGAACTATCTAGCCTTTTTGCTGAGTTCACCGTTTTCGGCAGGGTGTTCCATAGCCTTGTTGTACGCCCAGCGAACGAGTTTGATTGCTTTGTTGCTATCGAGGTTTGTGTACTCGTGGGTGAGGTAGGAATTTCAGCTCTGAATTTCAGCTCTGTTGGGATTTTGGATTTCCCTAGAACATGAAACTTGAAAGTAGGTACTGGTAATCTATAGTTTTTACACCCCTCATGTAAGTACCTAAACTCCATTATTAAAGACCGAAACGTCGCACGCTCGACACAAACGAAAAAGAAAAAAATGTGAAGGTGACAAAAATTTGTGAACGTGTCCAAAAATTTCGAATATTCGCGAATAAACCAGGCCACGCGCACGGCCACGCGCACGGCCGGGCCTCCATAAACCGCGATGCATTTAACGGCACGCGCGAAATAATTGACATCTTACGATGCATTTGTGCCGCGCGGGATTTTTCAGACCAGAAAATCAGAGATTTCAGAATTCGCAAATTTGACGAGATTTAAAAATTCAAAACTTGCCACGAAATTTGAATCTCTCCCTTCCGTTTGTTCATTTCCTGCCATTCCCTACTAAATTCTCACTGTAAACTATTCCCCTAGCTAAATCTGATCCTTCCTTAGCATCCAAAAGTCGAGAGCGTGTCTTCGTTTTTCAGCTTTGGTTCCTAGCCTGGACAAAGGTACTTAGCGCATATTGATATGATAATGAGTCTGTGTCTTTTGCCTTTGTAAACACTATAATGGCGCTTCCCCGTGCACCCATTATCCCACTTTTAGCTCTCCCTCCTTTTCACAGCTACCCATTAACATCCTGCTCTCCCTTTTTCAACAGATGAACGAGCTAGACCGGCTGCGACAGGAGGCAGAGGCATTAAAACATCACATCCGTGAGGCCCGCAAGAATGTCAGAGACTGTAATATTGAAAGCCGAACAGATTCGTTAGATACCATCAGCAAGATCAATATGCGTGCTCGGAGGTTAGTTCTCGTGTTAATTGGGAGATGGAGAAATGGAATTAGAAATTCTAATATTAACATTTAGGAAATTCCAGTGTATACTATACAGTATAGTTTGTTCTTGTAAACAGTGACAAGATATAAGTAAATTCATATGAAAGTATGTTTATGTGATCGTGCCATTAACAAGTTCTTTATCCTCAGAACGTTACGGGGACACTTAGCTAAAATTTACGCCATGCACTGGGCAGCAGATAGTCGAAATCTTGTCAGTGCTTCTCAGGTTAGTGACGTCATCCCTTGTATGAAATGTCACGTGACAGAGACGTCATCCTGTATGAAATGTCACGTGACAGAGGGTGACATTCGATTCAGATTAAGTGATAAAACAGTGTTGGATAGCATAAACTGTAATCAGTTCTTTTTATTCTTTCTAACAAGTTTCTTCTTTCCAGGATGGAAAGCTGATCGTCTGGGATGCCTACACAACAAACAAAATCCACGCCATTCCCCTCCGATCCAGCTGGGTTATGACATGTGCATATGCCCCATCTGGTTCATTTGTAGCATGCGGAGGTCTGGACAATTTGTGTTCCATTTACAGCCTGAAAACACGAGAAGGAAATGTTAAGGTATGTTGCCCCACCGTCTGAATATACACAGTCGGACCCCGATTTGCCAGGATGGTTGGGGGTAGGAGGTTCTGTCCGGTAAATCGGGGCCCGGTATATCGGGGTGAAGTATTGTTAATTCACTATTATATCAGAGGAAATTTATCCCCCTGGCGGGGTCCGACTGTATATAACACGCACCTTGCTTTGTCAAATATGGTCTAACTGATTTCTTGTTGCAAGTTGACCACCCACCGTGATTTTGACTAAACCATCTTCCCCAGTGGCTTTTTAGAAAAATCTCGCTGCGAATCGCATGTCACAGAACCTGATTAGATCCCATTCCGCTGTCGCTGCTGCTGTGGCAGCAGTCGTTCTGCTCTCGTTCTTCTCCCATTCCGCTGTAATTCCGCTGGCGCGGCGGGAATAACTGCTAACAATTGGGATCTCTAATCGAAATCCGCGCCCGTTTCTAGCAATTGTGGCTCTCTAAACATGTAACGATCACATAAGAGCACTAATGAGGTGTGAGAGCAGCATTAGCAAGCAAAACATGGATTTTTCTCTCTATTTTTCTGCTGTCAGTCAAATTTCTCGCTGCGAATGGGATTCGCCCATTCGCTATAAAAGCCACTGGGCCACTTCCCTTATCGCCTCACTTCCTCTTCTCTCTTGTCTTCCTCCATCTTTCTTCGCTCTACTCTTCCCAATGCTCCCCCAAAAAAAAAGCCACCCCCCCCGCCCCCGGGGTTAATTCTATCCCCTTTGGGTCTTTTTACGGGGAGGCCCCAAATTTTTCCATTTTTCCCAAAAAAAAAAAAGGTTTTAAGGAGGCCCCCCAATTTAAAAACCCCCCTTTTGCCCGGGTGGGGTTTTGGGTTCTTGAAAGGGGGGCCCCTTTATTCGGGGTGAATTTTTTAATTTTTAAACAAGAGAAAAGGGGGTCCACTGATAAACCGACCTTTTTTTTAAAAAAGGAGATTTTTTTGAATTTCCCCCACGGAGGGAAAAATTTTCCCCCGGGGTTTTTGAAAATTCCCCTAATCAAAAGTCCCCCAAACTGGCCCCCCCCCCCGGCTGGGGGGCCAATCTTTTTTTTTTCTCCCTTTTGGTTTTCCGCCCCCCGGGGGGAAATTGTAAAAGGGGAAAGAAAAGGGTTTTACAAGGGAAAAAATGTGTAAAAAAACAAAGGGGTTAAAGAAATTAAAAAAACAGGACCCCCGAGAAAGGGGGAAGGGAGCCTTTGAAAAAACCCCGGGGATTTCCCCCAAGGACCCTTTCCCCTTTTTCCCAAAAAAAATTTGCCCTTTTTTTTCCCCCCCCAAAAGACCCCAAAGAAGAAAGAGGGAAAAAAAAAACCCCCCCAGGAAAAAAAAGGGACCAAATTTTTTTAAAAAGGAAAAAAAGAAAAAAACCCCCCGGGGGCCCCCCCCCTTTTTCCCCCCCCCCCCCCCCCCCCCCCCCCCAAAACCCCCCCCGGGAGAGGGAGCTCCACAAAAGGGCTCCCTACCCGCTGTTTTCCCCAACGTTTTAAAAAAATCTCACCTCCAGTGGGGACATGACCTGCGCCAATGGGACATTGAAACCGGACAACAGAAAATAATTTTGTGGACACACAGCGAGCCATGAGTTGGCCCCCCTCTCCGACAAAAAACATTTTTATCGGTCGTAAAATTACAGTTGTTAAGGTACGGGAAATGTAATTTCAGTTGTTCGGTACGTAATAGTAAACAGGTATCAGGTTTTTAAAAGGGAATAAATAAAAAATACAGTTGTATCAGGTATAACAGCTGTAATAGTGTATCTGTCATAGTGCGGCACACATGTAATTCATCTTTCTGAGCCGTTACTTGTGTGTACGTGTGTGCGTCAGGAGAGAAGAGAGAGATGGAGAGATGGAGAGAGAGAATTGTCTTGTAAATATTCCTGCAACTCGTAGCAGCAGCTGCGTTGCAATAGGTTCAATTTCCGCTGGTTAGCAGGCAGCAACGACTCGCTAGGAAGAGAAGGTATTATTCGGTGGAGAGGGGGAGGAGGGAGTCTTTTCCTCCTGGTTTAATCGTACAAAAATCTTCTCTCTCTTTCTCTCTCTCTCTCTCTCCCTCTCCGTGTTGTCCTGCCTCACACCTATTTATCAGCGACACCACACCAGCGAGAGAGGGAGAGAGATTCATGATACCTTTAGCATGGTATTACAGAGGAGGGTGGTTAGTAAGTGACAGGGCAGGGGTATTGACATTTGACAGCGGGGAAGGGAGGCCAGGGGGTAGGAAAAGAGGACCGGAGTTGGCAGGAGAAAATAGAGAGCCAGGGAGAGAAAGATGGTGAGTGATAGAGAGAGAGGTAGTCAGAGAGAGGGAGAGCCTGAACTGTTAGTAATGTAATATGGAACTTTCTTCCCCTCTCTCTCTCTCTCTTCCTCATCAATAAAAAGCTCTATGTTATAGATCCCACTGACACACACCATGCATGTAGCCATGAGGTCGTACACACGCTGTACATCCACACACACATTCCTACTCAATCAATTAGCAAGATATAATACAATTAACTCTCTCTCTCTTTCTGTCTCGCTCTCTCTTTCTCTTTCTCTCTATTTTCTCTTTCTTTCTCTCCCACGTACATCCCACCTTCTGAACTGTCTTCCCCACTCAGTCCCCATCTCTTTTTTACTCTCTCATCTTACATAGCCATTTCATATTATCATTAAATATCGGTATTTTTATAATAGTCTCTTTATCCATGATAGAAGAAGACATGAAATATATAACCCTCCTTCTCTACAACAAATTATAACAGTTTATAGTAAGGTTTAACAGTTACAAATTGAGGAAGTCTTCCACTGCTAGTGAACGCTTTTCGGTTAGTTCCTTTGGAAACAGTTTATTCTTTATTTAGCTGTGTTTCCATAGAAACACAAGTCTGAGAGAAAGAAAGTGATCGGACAAAAGCAGATTGAGTTGAAAGGGGAGCCTTTCTGCACCTCCTGATTCTTGCAGTGATTGAGGGATTTATTAGGAACTGGAAGAAATCAAAGGTGTGGTCCGTGATCCGTTAAAGTTAGAGGGAAGTAACATCGTGAATGGCGCCTTTAGAAGGAATAAAAAGCATATAAACTGAAATCCACATCACACTTTTTCTATGCGAATTCACAATCTCCCTCCTCCATCTCCCTCCCTCTTCATATCTATCGACCACTATCTCGCTTCTTTTTTCTCTCTACCACCCGCTCACTCTGTCTGTCGTAGAGAAGAGTGGCTTATGACAGGCTTGAAAATTATAATAACATAAGGCAACGACAGAATAAGGATGTACAGACATTATTTCTCCATCGCCACCTTGCAACCCTCGCTATTTTAGAGAGTAGAGAGAGAGATTCTCTTTCTCTATCTTCTCGTCTTCTCTCTCTCTCTCTCTCTCTCTCTCTCTCTCTCTCTCTCTCTCTCTCTCTCTCTCTCTCTCTCTCTCTCTCTCTCTCTCTCTCTTCCATCTTCTGCCATCTCCTTTTTATTACCCAAAAGACAGACACGCACATAACGAAAGAGTGTTGACAGTGTGCGATCAGCGATTGGTTATCAAGAGAGCTAAGAAGAAGAGTGTGTAGTTTGCGTGTGTACCAAGGATGACCTGCAAGTGTCACCGACTTTCTCTCTCTCTCTCTCTCTCTCTCTCTCTCTCTCTCTCTCTCTCTCTCTCTCTCTCTCTCTCCCCTCTGACAATCTCTATCTCCTTCGCCATCTCTCGCCTCATTTGCACGTAAATTGTACACACATGTCAAGGGCCTTTTTCATAGATCGTGCCGATAGAGAGGGAGGGATGAATAAAGATGAAGTCGGAAGAATGGAATAGAGGGAATGAGAGATGATCGAAATTGTAGAAGAAATCGTTTATAGATTGAGAGAGAGTGTAGAACATGAAAACGTTAACGCAATAAAAGTACTCAAAGAGAAAGTTGCTGTGATGTGGCAGTGTTTGATTGTCTGTGTTTTTGTACGAATTTCCCCATTTTTCATCCCCATTTTGTTTCTTATTCGACAATCCCTCCCCTCATTTTTAACCCATCCCCTCATTTCAGGTGCATGTGATGCCAGTGCAAAACTCTGGGACATTCGGGATGGTATGTGCAAGCAGACGTTCACTGGCCACGACTCCGACATTAACGCAGTCTCCTTCTTCCCCAACGGCATGTCCTTTGCAACCGGTAGCGACGACGCATCCTGCCGTCTCTTTGACATCCGAGCCGACCAGGAGTTGATCAACTACTGCCATGAAAATATTATCTGTGGAATAACCTCAGTCGGATTCAGTAAGAGCGGCAGGCTCCTCTTCGCGGGGTACGATGATTTCAATTGTAACGTCTGGGACTCTCTGATTAACACCAGGCTGGGAGTATTGGCGGCCCACGAGAACAGGGTCAGTTGCCTTGGCATTACTGATGATGGTATGGCTGTGTGCACCGGCAGCTGGGACAGTTATCTTAGGATTTGGAACTAAATTCCCTCCCTCTCTCACACACATGACTATAACTGCTCCCGCCCCGAACTGTCTCACTCACACGTCATGATAATGTGTGTTGGGTGGGAGGGGTGAAGTTGAAGTGAAAGTGACCCCGGCTTTCCTGGGAATGTGTTCGCCCTAGGCCCAATGGACCTGCACATTGACAGGGTAGCTGGAGCACCGAACCTCTTAACTAACCCACCTCTCACCTACCGAGTCAGCGAGGGGCAGAGAGAATGAGAGGGAGAGAGAAAGAGGGTTTGGTTTGTGTGTGTAAGTGTGTGTGTACTATGTCTCTAGATTGACCCCCTAACCTTTCTAATTTCCTCTTTTCCGGCACATACCACATAATATAGCAAGAGAGAGAGATAGAGAGAATGGATTATTTTGCTCTTATGATCAGGGAGAGAGAAAGAACACCTGTATGTATTTGTATTTACAGATTTACCCCGCCTTTAGATGTCGTGTGCCCAGTTGAGTGAGTGAGAATAATAACACAGTGAGAAAAGTGAGACATGATAGAGAGAGAGAGCTATTTATTATGAGATGACTGAATACACTGAATACACACTACTTGAAGCGTTTTTTGTTGCACACATGTACACACACACACACACACATACATGTAAAGTATGGTTAGACATTTCTAATTCCCAGGCTGGAATAGACCGCGCTGATCTCTCTCTCTCTCCCCCTTCCTCTTTCATCTCTCATTTTGTGTGTGGATAATATGTGTGTGTGGTACTGGTGTGCCGCGTAGCAACATAAGACGTTTTTTTCATATTCTAATTTCCGTAAAACTGTTTTTAGGGCGTTTGATTTTGGTGATTTGGAGAGTAATAGAGACCGAGAGAGTGAGAGAGAAAGAGAGAGAGAGAGAGAGTGAGAGAGACTAGGTTTGTGTGTAAATCATAAAGGCAGGAACTACATCCAGTCTGTTATTATATGGGGGATTGTGTTAAATTTGATTTAAAGAACAACAGAGTGAAAGAGAGAACCTATCCATATGTAATAAACATCATAATTTAGTAATATCTTAATGACGAGAGAGAGAGAGAGAGAATTATATACCAGCTCGCTAGTGTACGGGCGTGTATAATACTTCTGTGTATACAAGAAAAGAGTGTGTTTCAGTGCACTCTTATTATGATATGTTTTGTGCGAGAATATCATCAGGTATAATTATCTGACCCGCTTCGAGAGAGAGATCGGGTACTATTTGACCCGCTCCGAGAGAGAGAGATCGGGTACTATCTGACCTGCTCCAAGAAGGAGAGATATAGAGCTGATTAACGGTGTAACAACTATTAGATATATATCTGATGAAAGAGAGAGATTAATATAAACTCTCTCCCAATATTGTAATGAGAGAGAACTCTCTCTCCTTACATTCTGTACGTTGCTGTCTGTGGGTCGTATAACATCGTGTCATTTTCATTAATACTACATTATAAAATTATACCCATTTTAAATGGTCGTTATCTATCTGAGCAACCAAATACAAAATTAAATCTCTCGCAATGATCTCATAATAATGATTTCTCCATTATGTCATTGCTTGGGTTAAGGAGAGAGAGAATGGAACGGTCAAGTTGTGGATGAAATGTGAATCCAAATAAAATTGAAGGTAGAGATCAGGGATGTAGAGAGAGGGATCTGAGAGAGTAGCTCATCATTCTCCGAGGAAAATGAGTATCCTGTAATTGTTGTTGTTGGCTTTCTGAAAATTAGGCAACTAACGTTCTCTTCAGTAATATTAGCGGTGCATACTCGCTCAGACAAACATCAATACTGACAAGCAAAAGATATGCTAACCGCAATATATGCATTTATCTTTTTCTTTCTATCTCTCTGTCTCTATCTCTCTATATCACTATATCACTCTCCCCTCCCTCTTTCACGATCTTTCTCGCTCTATCTTACTGTAGAAAGTAGTAGCCGGGCCCTATCTTTCTCTCCCCTCAGCCCTCTCTCTCTAGCTCTTTCTCTCTCTCTCTCTCTCTTTCTCTCCCCCTCTCTCTACGCATGTACGACAAGTGTATCCCAGAGTGTAACATGAATATATGTACCACAATATTCCTGTGCGGTGAGGTTTGTCTGATCGTTTGTATGTTCGTTTGTATGTTCGTTTGTCTCTTCGTGCGTTTGTGTGTTCGTGTAAATTAACAACCGTTTCCTCCTTTAATTATGTAGCTTGGTGTGTGCGTGTGTGTTTACTGCGCTTCTGCAGCTACACCAATGTAACACTGTAAGGAGATTACACTGCCCTCTCTCTCTATATTTAATCTTCTCTAGATTCTCTCTTTTTTATTAATGTTTATTATTTTATTGATCTAGTCTTCTCCCTTTTCTCTATTTACTCCTGCCCTTTTCTCGACCTGGCCTTGTTCTCCCTCGATATACGTACTCTTTTGATCTAGTTCTGTCTTCTCTATCTTTATCCCTGTCATAGTTCCTGTAATGTGTATCTATCTCAACTTCCGTATCCAACGAGTATGAATCTAAGTCTCTTGTTTCAACTACCGTATCTTTAGGATTCACATGGTGCATGCAGAGTGCAGACACTTCTTCCTTTATCACGTTTTATTTTCCATTTTATTTTCTATTTTATCGTCACAATTTTCCCATTTCTGCCTTTGTCGGGCAATCAATCCCTTTTCTTTTCACTCTCTTTGTAAACCTTTCTCTCTCTTTCTCTCTCTCTCTCTCACTCTCTCTCACTCTCTATCTCCCTCTTTCTCTCTCTCTCTCTCTCTCTCTCTCTCTCTCTCTCTCTCTCTCTCTCTCTCTCTCTCTCTCTCTTCCTCGTTACCCTCTCCCTCAGTTCCTCTCCTTTCACTTTCGATCGACAGTTCTACTACATCTCCATTACTCCATTTAGTTGTTCTATGGTAACCCATGTCAGCTTGCTCTCCCTCCCTTTATATTTACCCCTCCTTTCAGCCTCCGTGTGGCTCTCCCTATCTTTACCTCCCTGCTTTCCTGCGGCTCTCTATTTTCTTCAATGAATAGGAGGCTCTCTGTTCTACTTCAAAGAGCCCCCATTTCCCCTTTCACGAAATAAGGGGATGATTTTGAAAATGTGCTGTGGGTGGGGTGAATTATATACTGAGTATCTGAAAGAGCGTGAGCGAGAGGGAGTGAGAGAGAGAGAGAGAGAGGAAAGAGAGGTAGGGAGGAGTCGAGTGAAAGATGGTAAATTTATTGAGCGGGCGCCCTCGCCATTTAGTTGAAGCCTATACTGAGGCAGTATCGCACAGCATTCCCCAATTGGATGGCTACTGTGCGCGCACAAAGGGAGAAAGTCAGGGGAGGGGAGATGTGTACAAATCGTACAATGTACATATCCTATCTCTCTCTCTCTCTCTCTCTCTCTCTCTCTCTCTCTCTCTCTCTCTCTCTCTCTCTCTCTCTCTCTCTCTCTCTCTCTCCCTTTGCACATATGCTGACGCACAACATATTCTGCAAATCTCATCAAATCACCCTGATACATCCTGATCAAAACCAGAATAACGTCATCAGGATCTTTGGTTTGACAAGATTCACTGAATGATTGTTGGGATGTTGAGGGTAAGAGATAGAGAGATGGGAGAAAGAGAGAGAGGAGAGAGAGAGAGATAAGAGCCACCACCTCTCCAGTGACGGATGATCTCACCCAACATTCCACTCCTATTTATCAGGTCTCTCTCATATGTCTAATTCTATATTGAAATGACCATCGGCTCCCGATTTGCGTGGGTGGACGAGATTCGATAAACAAGGATGGATGTTGAAATGTAATTGAACTCGCACCACACTTGTGACTTGTTTATCGAGTGCTCTGTGACTTGATATACAGGGTGTTCATGTCGGATTCATATGAGAGAGACCGGTCTGATAAATATAGACAGGAATGCTATGTGACATCAAAAGTCGAAACAAAAACGATTCTTCAAAGTGTAAAACTATAAAATGAGTGAAATATCTATAGAACAATATAAAAAACGGCGAGTAAAAGAAATTCTCTGCGGAGCTCCTTTTAACTAAACAAAGACTAAGAAGGCTGAGGGGGAAGTGGCAAAGATAGAGAGAGGGACGAACGAGACGGGAGAGAGAGAATTGAGGGGGTGTGCTCAAGAGAATAACTGGGAGAGAGATAGAAGTGAAGAACGAGAGAGGGAAGAGAGAGAGGGGAAGAGCGATGAACACGTGTAAAGCTAATGCCACACAATGTGCTAAGCTCTATCTCTCACTCTCTCTATCTCTATCTATCTCTCTCTCTCTCTCTCTCTCTCTCTCTCTCTCTCTCTCTCTCTCTCTCTCTTATTCTAGCTCTCACCTTCGCTCCATTCATATCTCTCTATCATTCACGTTCCACCGCCCCCCCCTCTCTCTCTCTCTCTCTCTCTCTCTCTCTCTCTCTCTCTCTCTCTCTCTCTCTCTCTCTCTCGCTCTCTCTCTCTCGTTTTAGTCCCCTCTGCACTTGTCACGTGGGCGGAAGACAATGGGAAATGCAGATCACTGTCACTTGAACACAGCCACACAGTCCCTACAAGGTTCACAGTCAGACACAACCCCGCGGCCACAGTCCCTTCAAGGTTCACATGTATAATAGCTGTCTCTTCGTGGCGTAACCCACAACTCTGCAGTGGCCATGATCCATTATAATAGTATCACATTGATTCATGGCCCATTATTCATGGTCGCTTCTTCAATGTTGAGCACAATTCCAAGAGGTGGTTTATGTCGAGTTCCTTGCCTGGCTGGATTCCATAACTCGCTGTCAGGCCGAGGGGGTTGGAGGGTGTCACACACTCGTCACTCACACTCTTCCTCAGTGATCTGTCAATATCAACCCCACTGAAAATGTATACGGTGTCAGTTTGCAGTTATTAGACTGAGCTTTAGGGGTTTGTGAGGTTGTGGTCTAACGGATATTAGACTGAGGGGTTCCTTTGTTCAAACAGAGGGATAGAGGGGCTAGAGCAAGGCACGGTGTACACTGCAGTACCCCCAGTCCCCAGTCATGAAGAAATTAAGCAGGGCAGCAGAAAATTCCGTTAGATGCACCCTTTCTGTCTCACCATCTCCAGTATAATACAGGGAGAGGGATCTAATAAGTTGAACAAATATCACTCTGTTATCCTCTCAGTTTCACCTGGACTTGCATATAGCTCTGCTGACCTGCAGGATCTTTCAATTCATGACCACATTGTATTTGTGCATGTGGTCCACACAAAGCTACTCAAACTCCAGTTTTTGATTGACGTTCCCGGTCAGCATAATGCCGCCCTTGCAGTGCAGTTATTAAAACTGCAACTACAAGGGCGGTCATGATTACTACATAGCGACAATGACGCTAGACTCTTGAAGATGTATCTCTAACTTAGAGATCTTCAAGATCATATTATTACCAGCCCGGTTCTCTAGTATAGTGGACCTCGGCCTCGGCGCGGGAGCTCCCTCTCTCGGAGTCTCGGGGTCCCTTGCACCTCTCGCAGAGGTGAGTCGCACGACACAGTGAACAACCAGAGCATTGGCCAATGGCCTGACCCTATTCTCATTTCTTCAAATAGGAGCTGCGGTCAGAGCATTGGCCTGACAATGAACAACTCAATCTGAGACTCTGAGATGATTTGGATCCACTACTACAGAGGGTGCCTCTCTTCATCTAGTAGGGGCCTACTCAAAAACTCTTCCTGGTATTTTAAAGAATAACTAAGAAGTGTTGGGAATCCGAATACCAAGAATCTAAAAGTGGGGTAGGGGGCCTCAAAATCTGTCGGGCCAATGCTTTTTGAGAGGAATGAGAATAGGGTCAGGCCAATACTCTGACAGGTCAAAATACGATTCACTGGCAAAAAATGTCAAATTGGAGCACCACGTACACATGGCTCCTTGACTTGTATGTGGTGCCCCTATTTCAGGAACCGACCGAATCAGAAAATACTGGTCCCTGATTGGCTGGTAACCAATCATGTGACCTAAATAACGAGTTCTGATTGGTTATTTACTTGTACGTGGTACCCCTATTTGTTCAGCTCCTTGACACCTACCTGAAGAAGGCAACACTGTTTGGTAGATCATTCATTCCCAATTGTGTGGCGAAGTAGGCTCGTGTGATGAGATTAGAGAGCTGGAGGGCGAGGGCGGCCCTGTATTGTTCCTCTTCTGGAACCATGAACCTCACCTGAAGGAGAGTGTGTTTAATAAAAATTATCTGTCATTTGTCCTCTTGCATTACTTAGTAGCATCTCATGATCGTCCCTTGAAGGGACTCAATAAACCCTGTTCAATGTTGTGTCCCACTAACCTCATCGTGGATGGAGATAGAGAACCGACCAGGTATCGAGTACTCCTTCATAAACCATTTCATCGCCACCAGTAGCAGATGGAGAAAGTCAACCGCACTCGACTGTACTACCCAGTTGACACGGCTGTTTAGCTGAAATGAGATGGAGCTGTTTTATTATGGGGATTTAGCTGTCAGGCCAATGCTCTGTGACCACAGTTCTCTCGCACTCCTCATTTGAAGAAATGAGAATAGTGTCAGGCCAATGCTCTGACAGGGATTTAGCTGGAGATATTATTATGGGGATATATTGGCCACATTGATGCCTGAGTGAGATCGAGGTCGCGCAGCGACCGAGATCGATCTCACATCTAGGCCTCCGGCCCGTTATTGATTTTAGAGCAAACTTTTTCAAAGACCTGGCTGCAAGGAACTACTGAACCGATTTGCATCTCGTTTGTTGCTCTTGGCAGATAATTGTCTCTAGTTTTACGGAAAATACCCGCAAGCATCAGCATTTGGGGAATAGTGGGTCAAAATTGACGCTAAACATGAGCAATTATTTAAAGACCTGGCTGCAAGCTCCTACTCGGTCCTGGGGCAATCTGCGGGTACTGGGGGAATCTTCATGGCCTTGTGAGTATGGGAAAATACCCGCCGATTCATCACGATGCGAAATGAGGCCATAATTGACCTTTGAGTAGTGCTAGGTCAGCTAAAAAGGTCTCCAGAAACGGTCTATCACGCGCGATCTGCTGAAAACGTGCTTTATATCGCGCGCACGTGAGTTCTTGCTCTCAACGGGCCGGGATCCTATTATTCGCGGAGCGAGAATAGGATGCGATGGATCCAAGGGGATATATAGGAAAGAACGGATTAATGACAGAAGAGAGATAGAGGGGGAGGGAAAACATCAATAGTGAAGCCATTTCAGGATGTAGTAGGCATTTAGCAACCCGTACATAATATACTCATATAGCATGAGTTTGTTAAGCGTGGGTGGCCGTGGGATCCGCCCTATTACACTAAAAGTTAATAATCTAACTAATAACTTTTACCCTGTCTGGCGCCGCCGACCCCATCTGAGGCCTAAGGGCACTGTTTGAAATAAAATTGGGATATGGCGCCGCCGGATAGTTACCTGGTATGATTTGTTGATAACCGCTGGTTCAAGAGTTCTTGTTATTCGGCATCCCAGAAATGGAGTGGCAGGGGTAGTTGACCGGGCTATATCCTCCAACCTAAAGAGGGGGTAGACATGGTGCTATTTGATGCCATTTTAACTGGAACCGGAACATTACTGGCCACTATTATTAGCAGGGGGGGGGGGGTTCCGGTTCGGTTATTTGACAACGTTTCAAACTGTTTACCTGTTGAACATTGCTGACTCGGATCCCCCGATATATCGGTAATGTCGAATGTTGGCTAGTTGATATCGAGTGTATCCAGTCAGGGAACACAACTGCTCTAGTTCCGTTGATGTTATATGTCCTGTGAGGGTAGTGGAGGTGATAAAGAAATTAACGGTTAATTTCGTTTCTATATCACCTCGATTAACCCGATATATTGCTTGATGATAATCATTATCAGGGGCTGGTAGTGAGACCCCATACTTCGCTGTGTGCTACGCACAAACGACTAGCAAATTTGAGTGGGCTGTACGGAAAAGCGTGCTGAGAGAGCAAATAACGGAATTTTTCCAATTTTTTTTCACTGTGGGATTCACAAGGCCGTCACCTACAGCCCAGTGAAATCCCGGTGAAAAACGGTTAACTTCAAGGTTCGCAGTGATCAAAACCGTAAACAACTTCATTTTTCAGATTTCTCCATTTTTGGGAGGGTAGAGCTCTTTACCAGACTGTCACTAAAAATTGGGATAAAAAATCGAAAAAAATCGTCAATTGAGTATCTCAAAATTGTCCATTTTATCGATTCCCGGGTTTTTTGGGACTCCTAGGGCAACCGTCTAGGGTGCAACCTCAAAAAACTTTGAAAACACCGGATTTTTTTGAGCCGGAGAAGTATGGGGTCTCACTCTAAGTCACGTGATCTCGGGCTAGAGAGAGCTTGGTATCGCGTGATTAGGCGATTAAGTGAGACCCCATACTCAGTTGTGCACGTATACGTATGTATCTCTCTCTCTCCCCTTCGTCTAGATGTCATTCTCACTTCTTGAGTGTAGTGTTACACACACAAGAGGGGGGGGGGGGACCCTTCACCCAGTCGATCTGTTCAGAGCAGGTGCAGTAGCTGCACATAAAAAAACAAAAATTAGTTTATATCAAAGCAAAATTCACTTTACCCGACTAATTTTGATACGCTGAATCACAAGTCCTCAGAGGTAGGGAAATTTCCCTAATTGAGTATAATAATTGGGCATAAGATGGGGATAATTGAGCCTATAGTTTACCAATCTTCTCCTTTTCATATTTTATTGATGGTAGATACTCCTCCGACCCTACTATTTACCCCACCAGAAATCCTTCAGGACCTTCTAGACACCTATCATGTCATGCAGACTGAACGTGACTAGCAGGGTCTGCTTTCTGAGGGGCTGCAGTAGGATAACTTACTGCCTTTCTCTCTCTATATATTTATCTCTGTCTGTCTGTCTCTCTCGCTCTTTCTCTCTTTTCTCCTCTCTCTTTTTGGAATAAATGGCGTGTTCATTCCGATCAAAAAATTTTGTGCTAGAGGTCTGAAATTTTGGTCAAGCTATTTGTTTGTCTCATCGAGTAACTGTACCAAATTTTGTTTCATTTTTTGATGATAGATACTTCTCAGACCATACCCATCATATCAGACTGAACGTGACCCTGCTAGACAGCTACAGCTCTCAGAATTTATACCGCTGAGAGAGACATGTAGCATGACCTGACGGGTATCTAGCAAGATCTGGGGGGGGGGGCTGATCTAGCAAGGTCAGCTTTCCGAGGGATGTGTAGTAGGATAACTTACTGCCTTTCTCTCTCCTCTCTCTTTCTCTTTCTCTCTTTCTCTCACACTCACTCACTCACTCACTCACTCACTCACTCACTCACTCACTCACTCACTCACTCACTCACTCACTCACTCACTCACTCACTCACTCACTCACTCACTCACTCACTCACTCACTCACTCACTCACTCACTCACTCACTCACTCACTCACTCACTCACTCACTCACTCACTCACTCACTCACTCACTCACTCACTCACTCACTCACTCACTCACTCACTCACTCACTCACTCACTCACTCACTCACTCACTCACTCACTCACTCACTCACTCACTCACTCACTCACTCACTCACTCACTCACTCACTCACTCACTCACTCACTCACTCACTCACTCACTCACTCACTCACTCACTCACTCTCTCTCTCTCTCTCTCTCTCTCTCTCTCTCTCTCTCTCTCTCTCTCTCTCTCTCTCTCTCTTGCACCCTGCAAATTTCAATTGCAGCCTGCAAACCCTCGTTAAGTTTGTAGGGTGTAATTGCAGGGTGCAGCTCGTCTAGAAAGTCCCTAAGATGTTACTCACGGCTCACGTCCTACGCTCTACAACATACCTAACAGACCTGCTAGATGCCCCGCAGAGCTTTCTAGACACCCATCAGGTCTTGCTATATATCCCTCTTAGGGGTGTCATTTCTGAGGACTGTCTAGCAGGGTCTCGTTCAATCTGACATGATGGGTATGGTCTGAGAAGTATCTAGCATCAACAAATGAAAAGGTAGTAAGTTCAGTCAATTAGGGAAATTTCCCTACCTCTGAGGACTTTAAAATGTTGCTCATGTGATTCAGCGTATCAAAATTAGTCGGGTAAAATGAATTTTGCTTTGATATAAACTAATTTTTGTTTTTATTATGTGCAGCTACTGCACCTGCTCTGAACAGATCGACTGGGTGAAGGGTCCCCCCTCTTGTGTGTGTAACACTACACTCAAGAAGTGAGAATGACATCTAGACGAAGGGGAGAGAGAGAGATACATACGTATACGTGCATAACTGAGTATGGGGTCTCACTTAATCACGCGATACCAAGCTCTCTCTAGCCCGAGATCACGTGACTTAGAGTGAGACCCCATACTTCTCCGGCTCAAAAAAATCAGGTGTTTTCAAAGTTTTTTGAGGTTGCACCCTAGACGGTTGCCCTAGGAGTCCCAAAAAACCCGGGAATCGATAAAATGGACAATTTTGAGATACTCAATTGACGATTTTTTTCGATTTTTTATCCCAATTTTTAGTGACAGTCTGGTAAAGAGCTCTACCCTCCCAAAAATGGAGAAATCTGAAAAATGAAGTTGTTTACGGTTTTGATCACTGCGAACCTTGAAGTTAACCGTTTTTCACCGGGATTTCACTGGGCTGTAGGTGACGGCCTTGTGAATCCCACAGTGAAAAACAAGAATTATTGCATTATGTATTCATAATGCGGTGTTTCCCTGCCCTCCGTCAACAGGATCAGTATCACACTATCAGTATCACAATATCAAGGCTTGGTCACAATGTGAGATGCATGCGTCCTGTATGTATGCAGTTACACAGCTGTTTTACTCTACCCTCACCCCTTCAGCAACAGTGTTGTGAGCGCCGCGCACAGCTTTGAAAAATAAGCGTCCTGACATCATATTTCATCAAAACAGTTATTTGATTTTATGAAGGAGCAGTTACTATGCTGCTACCGTGACACACGCGATTTTGACCACGCTCGAGTTACTATTTCAAATCCGAGATTTCTAAACCCTTTATGATCTTTTTAGCACACGTGCTAAAACGATCATCCGGGTGGATGCCCTTCGGGCATCCACCCGGGCAGGGAAAAAATTGGAAAAATTCCGTTATTTGCTCTCTCACTGAGAAAAGCGTGCTGAGAGTCTCAGCACGCTTTTCCGTACAGCCCACTCAAATTTGCTAGTCGTTTGTGCGTAGCACACAGCGAAGTATGGGGTCTCACTACCAGCCCCTGATTATCATATTATCATAATGCTAATCAAAAGTAATATGCACTACATAACACATGTCGATGTAAGTACGGAACAACCAAATACCTGTAAGGGCATGTTGTAGCCCATGAGCTATGCCATGACGCAGTCCTAGTTTGGTCAAACTAAATACAACGTCCCCTTTGGTTCTCCCGAACATTTTATCAATAATCGACTTGATCTCTCCATCCGATAGCTCCTTACTGGGTAGACGGGGGTTCAATTAGTTAACACACTGATTAAGTCTCCGACAGAGAAAACAGCCTAGCTGCTCCGGATGCCAATGCGAATCGCAAAGAGGACCGAGTGCGTCAGTGTGTTGACTGTAATTGCTGAGGCCGGAGCCCAATATCTCAATCCAGCAGCGCGCGATGGAGCGGCATGCTGACGCGCAGATAACCCTAATGGCGTGGTACCGCGCGTGCCACCAACCAATACAAGTGTTTGTGCCAGTTGTCACACTTTCCCAGAGAATTGATTGATGACCAGCGATCTTGCAGCTGCAGGGGAGAGAAGAGGGGAATTTCCAGTTTTCTTCACTTACCAGCACTCGCTTAGCATGTTCCTAGCCAGGCCCTTCCCAGAACCATAAATCCTAGCATAATTAAATGCCTTAGCCATGTCTCTCGACACAAGTCCGGGCCTTCCCTGGGATAACTCAGCTGCTGTCACACTGTGCATATCAGTTCCTAATGATTTCTTGCCCTGAGGGATGAGAGACTAGTTAGGAAAGGGTTGACCTCAAGGGCCACGACACGGATGATTTCCAGGGGGGGGGGCCAAGGCCCATTTTGGGAGCGTGCGGTAACGGTGCCCCCAAAATCCCCCTGAATTTCAAAGAAATTGTAAATCCCAGGGGGGGCCCCCCTGGCCCCCCGGTGTCGTGGGCCCTGGACCTTGTATAGTACAAGAAGAAGAAGATTGTAGAATGTGGGACTCACAGCCTGCAGTAGTCACGGAAAAGTTTGGGAATTTTGATTCCAATTTCAGGATTAGTTTGGTCCCTAGAAAATTCCTTTTATCATAGAATCGAAACACGATATTTTAAATTTAAATCCTTTACAAAATCTTTATAACACGTTTATGGATAATATCATTGTCACATTTCGTTAATCATAGACTAACTGAAAAAGGGGGCAAACACAAAGTTACGTCGTGGGTGCGACTACCCTCCTTTTGCGTGAGCTGAGCGATAAATATATTATTGGGTTTAACAGTGAAGAGAAGGCTGGAACAACAATTTTAATAAAAAATTGTGTGATAGGAAATTCAAAGCTGTGAGCGTATGCAAGAAAATGATTTATAAGAAAGGTCACTAACGTTATAATACTAACAAAGTTGAGGCAAAGAACTTTAACAGTCCCTCTGAAAGATTTTCCTGCTCCCCTCTCAAGGGTGGGGTCTACATACAGCTGATACAGCTTGCCAACTGTCAGAGTTGTAAAGACAATCCCTGCTCCTTGAATCCCACAAAGTAAAGAAATATACAGTACAAAGGGTGTCTGGAGATGGCCAAGCGGTCTACAATTTTGTAGTAAAGTGTGGAAATAAAGATGGTTTTCCCTCAAAAGGAAGAATCCTATTATGGGAAGAACGGCCAAAATCAGCAGCAAAACCCAGAGCGATCCCAAAACTACCCTTTGTGAAATGTAGCGTAGAGGATACTGGATTTGGAGGAACCGTACAGTGGTGAGGAATGAGGTGATTGTTAGGGGCCAATTGTGGCAAACGAAGTTAACACTTGAGTAGGAGGCACAGAGAATACTATCTGTCCGCCGCATGGTGTTATAGTAAGGTTCTGCACACGTCTGGTTAGTAGGGCATTCCTTGGCTCCCCAAAGTCCAACAGCGACCGGTAGTGCGATGTAAGGACACACCACAAGATCAACTGCGCTCAAGGTGAGGTACATGCTCCGAGCGATAGATGCTTTCTTCCGGATATTATCCTTTACCACCAAACAATTAAACGGGACAGATAAACATGGTAGAAGTAGGAGGAAGAAAAACAGGTAAACATCGGGTGAAGTAAATCCGCCGTTACTAAAAATAGCCATGATATTCTACTGCAACAGGGTTAATTCGTTACACAAGTCCACAAGTGGCAGAACGTATAATTCAAACAATCAGATAGTGGAGGAGGGGAGGAGGAGCACTAATGTATACAATATCTAACAGATCTCTCTTATTGAGCGACATGAAGGGCGTGTAACATTGTGTGTAACATTGTGTGAAGGTAGCTGCTATCTGTCGTGAAGTATAAATACGAGTTATGTGGTTTTGGGAAGAGGAAAAGTTCTATAAAATCATCGATTTATCATCTAAAGACTACATAGAGTGAGAGGCAAATGAACGGGCAGTTATTTAAGATTTAACGACTTTACTTCTCCCACTATAGAACGAAATCGTTTTTCAATTAGTCTCTAGTACTCTAAATTTAGTGTACCTGTACCTGTCTCTAGTCTCTACAAGTAGTACAGTCGGACCCCGATTTACCGGGATGCTCGGGGGAAAGGGTTTTGCCCGGTAAATCGGGGTGCCCGGTATATCGGGGTGATATACCGTTAATTTCCTAAATCGGGGGAAGTTTTTCTCCCGGTAAATCGGGGTCCGACTGTACCTGTAACTTGTAAGGACATCCAGCCCAGTGGTGTGGCACCATGGCCCCCAGGGTACTGTCCCCTAACTAAGTGTACCTGTAAGGACATCCAGCCCAGTGGCGTGGCACCATGACCCCCCAGGGTACTGTCCCCCAACAGGGACGCTATCCACAACTCCTGACTATCCACATCAGCTCCAACAAAACAATACCTGAAGTAGGAGCTTGGTATCAGCACCAACAAAACAATTAAATACCTGAAGTAAGAGACCAAATCGAGCAATTGTGAATTGGTAATGAAATTTCCTCTCCGCGAAAGCTCATATAATGCAATATTAGGGGTGACTTCGAAACCAAATCGAGCAAAATCGAGTGCAATAAAAATGAGTGCATCTTGTTATTCTACATGTGTGTGGCGTGTGTATCACGATAGTGTCTCTTACCCAGAAGGAGGGGTGACAAGACCTTTAAACTCGCTTCCGACTCGGTCACGCCGTACATTACTGGCTGTCATCCATAGAGTCTCTGTAGCACGTCGTGTAATCGTACCAGCTGGTACTACCTGCGATATTGGGAGTGTGTCATAACCAGCTGGTACTACCTGGGATGTTGACTGTTGAGAGTGTGTTATTATACGGGAGAGATCTCCCATTCAATTGAACGGCTGTGGGGGATAGTTATCAATTCTCTCGACCCTTTGCGTGTGCACTGTGCAGTAACAATAATTACTAAAGGGGATTAGACAGAGACATGCCAGGGAATTACAACCAAGCTAGAGTGAGGGAGGGAGAGAGAGGGAGAGAGAGGGAGGGAGGGGAGGGGATGTTAGTAGAGATAGATGGAAGGAGGGAGGGCGAATAGGGGAAAGGGAAAGCTAGCTATTAAAATAGATCTATCTCCCACTCCTTCTCAAATTCGTCTCTTCTACGTTTATCCTCTCTCTTCCTCATCTCTGCAGTCTCTCCTCTCTCTTTTCCTCTCTCTCTCTTTTCCCTTTCCTTTTTCCCCTTCCTTCTCATTGGATGATAAACTGCCGCGGATGTGGGCAGCCACTGGCTTGGAGGTTACCTGCCCGCCTGAACCTAACGGCTCCCCCTCTTCTTCATTAAAGAAGGAAGGGGACGAAAGAGTGGGTTTTAAAAAGGTGTACCAATTGTGCAAATGGGACTGGGACTTTACAAGGGGGGGTAGATAATCGATAAACAGTTGGCAAGTGGTCCCTGAGCCTAAACTATCATCCTCGATGCAATCCGTCCTCTTCCCCCACTTTCTTCTCCCCAACCCTTCGTTCTCAACCCGCTACGTTTTTCTGTCAACAAATTTGGGTGTAATAACATTGGCGAAAAAGGGTTTTAGTAATTGTTTTTTGATTTAATGCCGGGAAAAGATAAAATCTTTTTGTGACATCCTCTCCCTTTAAGGGCATCGTTTTTTTTCTCAAACAGAGTCCCAACCAAATGATCAACCGGTTTAGGGTCATACAAAAAAATTTTTGGACCTTCAAAATGCAATTTTAAGGGCCCTTTAAATTCGAATGCCCCCTATTGGTTTGGCCTCAAAACCCAAGCTTTTTCAAATTGGCGTTTTTTTCAATTTTTGTTGGAATTTTTAACCTCAGGACCACTTTTTTTGAGATAGAAACATTAACATGATTAAATTCTTGGAATTTGAAGAGAATATAAAGGTGAATAAGCCCAAAGAAGGATTTTTGAAATGGAGCTTATTTCTGGCCATGAGAACGGTTTACTTTTTTGCTTCTTTGACACGCTGGCTGAGAATGTTCCCATGCTTCATTAGAGATGAAAATCTGGAAATAGTTGCTCAAAACGATTATCTATGTGGCCCAAAAATTTTGGAACTTTCCCGCCAAAGATGTGGTGTACAGAGCTTGTTTTGTGAAACCCGTCTTTTTGAAAAAGAGGGAAATTCCCTGTATCTCAAAAACGGATGATCGTAGAGACCTGCGACCAAGCTTCAATCGATTCAGAAGGTCCGATTTTGGGGGGGGTCTTCATGAGAGACATTTTGCTCCTACTCCAACCGTTTTTGCTGTAATTGCAAAAAACCAATTCTATGAAAAGGGGGAACAACTCTATTCCAGTAGCCTGCTTCGGGCTGATTTCCCCCTTACTTGCTGATACCTTTTTCGCAATTACAGCAAAAACGGTTGGATTAGGAGCAAAATGTCTCTCAGAAGACCCCCCCAAAATCGGACCTTCTGAATCGATTAAGCTTGGTCGAAGGTCTCTACGATCATCCGTTTTTGAGATACAGGGAATTTCCCTCTTTTTCAAAAAGACGGGTTTCACAAAACAAGCTCTGTACACCGCATCTTTTGCGGGAAAGTTCCAAAATTTTTGGGCCACATAGATAATTGTTTTGAGCAACTATTTCCAGATTTTCATCTCTAATGAAGCATGGGAACATTCTCAGCCAGCGTGTCAAAGAACCAAAAAAGTAAACCGTTCTTATGGCCAGAAATAAGCTCCATTTCAAAATTCCTTCTTTGGGCTTATTCACCTTTATATTCTCTTCAAATTCCAAGAATTTATTGTTTCTATCTCAAAAAAAGTGGTCCTGAGGTTAAAAATTCCAACAAAAATTGAAAAAACGCCAATTTGAAAATAGGCTGTAGCAAACATATGAATTCGAATTTAGGGCTAAAATTGCATATTTGAGGTCCATTTTGTATGGCCTAAACCCTGGTGAAGTCATTTGGTTGGGCACTCGATGATGAAAAACGCCAGGTGTACCCTTAATGTCGATATGGTCAAAAGAAAACGTGGTTATTTTCATGGTCAATTTCAGTTTTCGTTTCTTTTGACCACACCGGAAGGAACTGTCATTTCTACAGATTATTGCTATCAGTTGAGTGTTCAAGAAAGTGTTGGGATTTGAGAGGGAGAGAGAGAGAGAGAGAGAGAGAGAGAGAGAGAGAGAGAGAGAGAGAGAGAGAGAGAGAGAGAGAGAGAGAGAGAGAGAGAGAGAGAGAGAGAGGAGAGAGAGAGAGAGAGACGAGGAGAGGAGAGAGAGAGAGGAGAGAGAGAGAGAGAGAGAGAGAGAGAGAGAGAGAGAGAGAGAGAGAGAGAGAGAGAAGGAGAGAGACAGAGACAGAGAGAGAGAGACAAAGAGAGACAGAAAGAGACAGAGACAGAGACAGAGACAGAGACACAGACACAGACAGAGACAGAGCGAGAAAGGGAAAAACATCAGCTCGGTCTGCTATGGTTAGAAGACAAGACCATTAGCTTTGGCACACGTGTTTGAGAGGGAAAGACACGCTGTTGTTTTCCTCGCACGGGCATTTTGTTAGATCAACACGTACAATACAATTTTTGTTTGTTGGATTTTCTCATCAACTGTTATTTTCTTACCCACTTTTAGAGAGGGACGTAGTGAGAGAGGTTCGAGCAACTAAATACATTCACTACTTCATTCAGTGAAACATGGCGATTTTCAGTACCGGCGGAACATCATCTCCCGATTTCCCACTATTCCTCTTCTTCTCCCTTCTCCCTGTCATCTCTGTACCCCTCAACATGCTGGTCCTACATCACAACTACACAAAACGCCACTCCATCCCTCGGACTCTCTACATCCTCCTGGCAACGGTAGACCTCATCACATGCCCTTATATAGGCATACGGCTGGCAATAGGTTTATGGATATCTAAAGATCCCCAATGCCTCACCAGCGATCAGCGAGACATTTGCAATGACCAATACTATCATTATCTCGATCCTAATGGTACTGTACCATGTGTAGTCTACTCAGTGGGACTGTGGACGTGTTTTAATTGCCCACTAATCATCACCGGATACCTCATGATAGCCAGATTTCTACAAATCAAATCACCCCTCAGGGAGATTCCTCTCCGACCCTTTATTGGTTCTCTGATCCTGATTATAATCACTAATATAACCACTAGATCGTTCTTCTATGTAGTGGATTACCCACGCTCTCTCAGAGCTGTTTTTATATGGTAGGTGTGGATATTGGAGGGTATTATATAGAGCAAAACAATCTAATTCACATTCTCAACTCTCTCCGTTACGTTGTTCAAATACCAGGGATTGTATGCAGTATCCTAACAGCGGGTCACCTCCTAATAAGGTACACCAGACCAGTATGTGAGAGCACGGGTCGATCACTTCGCGGAACCATCAAGATTCTTCTTCTCAACTCTATCAGTATCTTCATATTGTTTTCCAACTTTGCTGGTACATTTATAGCCACATCAAAAGGTGCTAGTGGAAGGATGGTCGTCGGTTCTACTTCAGCTTGGACGGATACCCTTGAAAGGTTTCAAAGTCGATCCTATGCTAACGTTATGGTACTATTTTCCAGCTACGCAATACTGTAGGATTTTATTATGCCTATAAGTTGTACCTGAAAACTTATAACACGAGACCGAAGGTCGAGTGTTATAAGTGCAACAATAATGATCCGAGACCACAGGTCGAGGCAGATTCTTGTACTTTGGTGCACGAGCCTGCGAGTGCCACTAAGTGTAACTACCTCACGAGCCTGCGAGTGATGTAGTTTTACTTTTTGACCGAGCCTGCGAGGTCTAAAAGTGTAAGAATCTGGGACATTATTGTTGACGTCAGGTACAACGAAAATAGGCATAATAAAATTGCATTGTAAAATTTTTAAAACAAGAGTGAGAGACACTTTAGGGCGTAACAATAGAACGAATTCATGATAAGGTAGCAGGCAGAGAAATCAGTATAAGATAAGATAACGCCTGAGATAGGTAAAGAGAGTGAGAGATTAGTAAGAGTGAGAGAGAAAGAATGTGTGGGTCCGGGAGTTCGTAACTGTTATCTTGATCTCGGTGCTGCAATGGCGTGAGAGTGTGACATAAAGAAAGAAAGAGAGAGAGAGAGAGGGGGGGGAGTTCGTACACGTTTATCTTTCTAACGGTTTTTAAGTGTGACAGAAACAGTGGAGTAAGGAGTTCGAAGTGCAGCAGTGTTATAAGTTTTCATGTATCACTGGGGGGTGTTATAAGTGAAAACTTATAACACTGGGGGGTGTTATAAGTTGTACAAGCAGTGCTACCTAAAGAATTATATTATATCTCAAAATTTTACAATGCCATTTGTAACTTCACTAATTAATCCAGTTATCTACTTGATTATGTCAAGCAATGTAAAGAGAAGCAGGGTGGCTGTAAGAGCTCGATATGACTGTAGTTCGGGAGATGTATTGAACACATTTACTGTGACATCCCGTCGTCCTAGGACACTTTTTAATCGAAATGTAGGGAATATGGACCTTTTAGCTTTACGAATGTCAAGTTCATGTTAACATAAACTGTTTTTAGTTTTATCTGTGGAACTCGTGTTTTATTTAAACATCATAGTTTACCAGGATTTGGCCCCGTAAATGTGAGTTCAGGAAAATAGGGGTCCACCCTGTATGAACCTTAATGTGCGTTAAAATGTACCTTATTCTGTGTTAGTACATGTGTACCTGTGTTAGTATGACTGTACCTGTGGTAATATTGCTGCCTCACCATCCCCCTCTACATCACCCGTCTCGACAGCAAACTGCCCAATTATTCTTGATCTGGTATTCCTCCATGATGTCAAACCAGTACCTGTGTTATAACACACATGTTACATGTAACATACATTATATCAGTTGTTATTGTCATACTGGGGTGCTGCTGTTAGCCCCTTCGGGGATCGGGATAATGTCACTAATGTCTGTGTACTTGAATTAGAGCACGTTGTATTGTTGTAATCACTATAACTACACTAACTACACTAATTTCCCTAATTATACTAATTACCAAGTGTTAGAACATGTTGTCCCTCTTCGTCGCTACTCGACTGGATAATACCCCGTTCTATTGACTCATTGAACGCTTTACCCAAGGGTGATGCTACGTTCCCCGTCTGCATACTGTTAACTGAGATTCGTTCAAAGTCGTAGTGGAGGAAGATCAACGGGGGGTCTCCCTGAAATGTTGGATTTCACTTTCCATCTTGAATACCGATTATAGATTTCAGTTAAACAAAGCTTCAAAAAATTTTCCTTCGCTCTATTTACCTCCTTCGACAGTAGTTGTATTTGGTTCTCTAAATGATCCATCCTCTCTTTTTCATCCTGTGCCAGATCCTCTTCTCCAGTTATCATTTCCTCACACTTCTCCTCCATAACACGCACATCGGGATAGTGTCGAGCTAGTAACTCTTTATCTTGGGCCGCCTAAACATGAAGTAAAACAATCATTTTGGACAAGAAGCTAGAGTTACTATTTTAAAAACATGAAAGGGTTTAGAAATACTGTGGCTCATTGAGGAGGAAGCTTCATGTACTCGATATCATAAATCAACATTTCCCATCATACCGACCTGATGTGGACACTTCGGTCGAAGATATCCAAATCCGTTTTGAGGTGTTCGCCACACAGTGAACCCATGACAAGAGATACGGAGTAGAAGGGGTGCTAGGGATGCAGACAGAGAGATATCTGTGGGACCTGCACGAAAATAAAATAGTAGTCTCGTTACAAAATTTAGGCTCGAATTTGGTGTCATAGTATCGGTAAATTTAGGGCCTAAAATTTAGGCATACGATATCGATTAGATTCTGCTCCTTAGCAAATAACCTATTTCTCTCTTACCTCTCGTCCAGTTGATACTACTGTAGGAGGGTGCCTTGGGACAGAGACCTCGATACCACTCAGGTGCACTCAGGTAGTGCTTCGGTTTCTCTGAAATATGATGGTATTGTTACACTATAGGTTATTCTCATCAGGTGAGAAGAGACCGGTGCCTTTGCCCACTTTGGGCCTACCCCCCCCACCTTACACCAGTATTTCCCTTCCCCTCACACCGCCCCTTCAAAAGTATTACCAGGACTGGTGCAGACTTCATTGATTGCTCTTTCCAGTGAGTACGGGGTGTTCCCTTCCCTCTCTATCCTCTCATCTTCCTCCTTCTGTGCCTTTTTAGAAAGTTTCTTGTTCTTGACACCCATTACCCTCCTCGTGGTCCAATCGAGCTGTTTACTCCATAGATCTGTATCTTTACCCTAACAGGGGGCACAAAGTAAGTGTCTTTACCCTGATGATTTATCACTGAGTGTTATAAAGGACACGCAAAATAAAGGGCACAAGATGTAAGATTGTTAATTTTACTATGCGAAATTATGGTTGACCGAACATATTTGGGTGTGCCTCCCTACTGAACATTATTACGGGGCCGGGTAGTTAAGCTATGACGTCATTCTCTCTCCAACCTACCAGGTTAAGGTTGTGTTTCAGAAGTTCATCTTGTGCCAAGTTAGCCAGGACTTTCTGAATGTCACCCTGCCCAGTGTTGAACGCACAGTCTGACTCCGATATGTACCTGTACGGGTAGAGAGTGGGAGGGATCGGGCAAGGTAATATATGACTCAGATATGTACCTGTACGGATAGAGGGTGGGAGGGATCGGGCAAGGATGGATAGATCATGGAGACGATTTAGAAATAAAAAGTCTACAGTGAGAACCGAGTGAATAATATTCATTGAATATGATACTACAGTGGAGCAGTGGTGGATAATTTAGGGTACAGTTTACCCTCGGCGGTTCTCTCTTACTGGGAGGGTCCTCTCTTTCACTCGCCCCCATCCCTAGAGATACGCGTGACAGTCTCCGAGGGAGAGAGAGAGAGAGAGAGAGAGAGAGAGAGAGAGAGAGAGAGAGAGAGATAGAGAGAGAGAGAGAGAGACATAGAGAGAAAGAGAGTGACAGGTATTGTACCTATGCCAGTTTCTGCTGATGGGTATGTAGCAGGATCCCATTTCCAACATGCCAGACAGGGTAACAGGTGAGGGGAATCTCTCCCTGTACAACTTCCACACCACCTTTAGCACCTGGAAAAAGTAACATAACTTCACTCATGATCTGCAGGTCACGCTGGACCAGAAAGCAGATGAGAGGGTCGGAAGTGGGAGGCACGAACAACAGCTCATGAGCCCCACTACCAGAGAATAACTGTAACAATAACTGTAACATTTAACAATAACTGTAACAATAACTGTAACAATAACTGTAACAATAACTGTAACAATAACTGTAACAATAACTGTAACAATAACTGTAACAATAACTGTAACAATAACTGTAACAATAACTGTAACAATAACTGTAATATAACAGGATTACTGTAACAAGATGTCAAACAGGATGACATGGTTCTTACATTTAGGGTAGCTTTCACATCTCCAGCACAGTAGCTCATCAGACCCTGAAATTCCGCCTGGACGTCTGTGTGAGAACCAGTTACAAATATATCCCTCGTACTCTTGTCCAACGTCTCACCACAATAAAATCTGTGGGTCGCCTAAAACATTGGGGGAAATTATAAATTGGGGAAAAGAACTTATAGTTGTTGTAACATTGGGATATACCTATGCTAACTAAGATTCCAGATGTCTCAAGTATAGACCTTTGGTTATAGTACAGAATTTAGTACTTGCTACTTGCTACACAATTCTCCTCAGAACCATTAGAACTGTTACTACAACTAATGTATAATAGTTGCTCAGTTCTTACCGCGAGAGAGTTAGCAGCCCCCACGTGCATCCATGGCTGATCAAATGACCCAGCCTTCTCAGCAGCCAACCACTGACCCTTCTGGTGGTTCTCCAGTCCAGATACACACACGTGTAAAGACTGGGTATCCAGGAACCGGAGTGATGACTGTTCCTTGCCATACTCCTCTCTTACCCTGGCACGGTCGTACATGACGTGGTGTCCGGCAACTAACTACAAGAAGGAGGGTTAGTAGAACAATCATTGGCATCTTTTGTTTTGTTCAAAGCCTTTTTATTTTTCGCGGTGAGACAGGTTAGAATAATCTTTATTCGGGGACGATTCATCAGACATTCTTTCCGGTAAATATAGGTTTGACGAATTATTTCAAAACCAAAAAAAGATAAAAGTACCTTGGGTTCATCACCAAGAGGGATGAGTAGATCTCGCTTTGAGTGCCTGTTATAAAGCCAGGGGGAGTCGAGGGCGGGACTGACCCAACTGTAGAGATAGTCAGGTGACACAGCTACACGCCATGGAAGGAAGGTGGTTGTTTCCCCCTTGAATACACACCTGTGTGGAATGGGTCAGAGTTCGTTCACGATAAACAAGAAGGGAATTCAATTAAAATGGTTTTATTCACCCTACAATAGCAAATAGACCAAAACTCAACAAGTCTAACGGCACTAACCTCGACATCAAAAACCAGTGCAGAGCAGGGAGGGAAGGGTACAGATCGGGGTCCATTACTGGTGTACTGAGTCCACCCTGGACTTCTACACCACTCTGCCGGTAACGCTGGCATTTCATTACGTGGACTCACCAACTGAAAAAAGGTTAGGGTTTATTGTTTTGTAGAATGGCCACCTTTGCACTTGCCAGTGCAGATTTACATAATAAGTTAGAGGCGGAATTGTATCAATTCATTTTCAGAACAACAAACCTGTTCAACCAGCCCCTGGTACGGAGTCAACTGCTCTGTCGCTATCCCCCTGAAGAACCCCGGTAAATCACTCATACCCTCCGGTAGTTCCACGTCCACCATTTTCCCAGGAGATGGAGGCTGCTGGTTTAGCCCAAATCTGGCCAGATCACTTGAACACTGGTCCCTCGTGGCTTTATCCGGTTCTATCGGGTCGTGGGAAAATAAACGCCGTCGTAGAGACTCTGGTATCATCTGAAAGATGTGGGTAAGGTTTAAAATCACAAATGTTTTCCTTTTTTTAATAGCTCCGTACATCTCAGTGGAGCATTGTGCAACTGAAACATACAGCGTACCCACAGCGCACAGGCCACAAAGTAACAGCAATGATATAGTGGCGAGGTAATAATACCTGAATCCCATATGTGTTATATCGTGGTGACCCCTTGTACTCAGTGAACCGTATAGCATGATCTTTCTTCTCTTCTTCCTGATAAAACTTCTCAGGAGAGGTCTCTTGCTAAATACTCTTGGAACACCCTTTTTCATTCGGAGCTACTGGGGAAAAAGTGTTTGAATTATAAGAACGGCAAAGATAAATATATTGCTTGCTTCAGTCATCCTGTAAAAACACACAAATTTCAATCAGACAAAAACTATTAACGTATAACGTAACAATTAACATAACACTTATAATTAAAAAATGATGAAAATTGTTAATCTCTTTCTCATCCGACCCATTTTCTGTAACTATCAAGTAAAGCATCAACAATGACCTTCTCCAGCTCAATACCATCATCCCCCACTTTGTGAACTGTTATTTCTTCACTACTGAGTCTCCCGGATAAAATACAACCTCCGACCTCCGAGTTGAGAGAGTATTACCAATGACCATCTTCTGGCCATATCGCTCAAGTGACCGCTGGGCTTTGGCCGCCAGAATCGCTGCGTCAGTTTCAAGTTTAAAAGAAACTGAGAATGACTCTGGAGCCCACTCCTTGCAGAGAGTACCGAGGAGTTTTGGAACGGGCTGCAGCTGAATGTTAAGGGCTGCGTCACTCGATTGGATTTTGTGCTCCGACATCTCAGATCTTGGGATGTAATAATCGGACACAGCGGCTGCCATGTAGAGAATGGCCTTGTTTCCCAAAGGTAACAACAGCTTCGATATTCCCCTCATGTACCAAAGGTAGTCGGTACATGTCTCAAATTCAAACTGGTATAGATTAGGCGAGTAAGAGTGGTAGTCCCGATAGACGCTGGTGAAATTACGCCCGGATTCCGTGTCTCCCTGACAGACAGCTCTCCGTTATCGGATTCCTTGAACGCATCATTCACCATGGAGGCATCAAAATGTCGGAAGAATGGTTTCAAAGAGTTTGTTCGCCTAAGGAGGATGACAATGCACCCTTTTTTGAGGAAGTACTCGGCACTTGCTGCTCCCCTTTTCCCCGTACTAAAGTTGTCAATGAACCGTACCGTGTTGCATTCAAGGGGCACTGTAGTCCCTCCTGAAGTGACTAAAACAACAGGGCATGTTAATGAGATGTGGCGTCCTTTAAGAAATTCTACAAGGCCTTCCACTTCAGAATCGTATTTTGTAGGCTTCTGAGTTTCGTCAAAAATGTTGTTCATCTTTGCTCAATCAACAATTCTAGGAGAAAACAGTTTAAAAGGTGCTTTGATGCAAAACTTTAATTCTTCAAACCAATGTTCTCTAAGGGTTGGCAACGAGGCATGAGCGGGAAAAAACTTGGCAAACGTTGCTGGCCCCTGGCTGTTCTGCGCCACGCGCAGCGCGGGATAAAGCAGCGCTTTTCAAGGAAAAAATCATAAAACTGACAGAAAATAAAGAAGCAGAAAGAACAATAAATTATAATAAATTACCCACACACCGTCATACTCTCATACTCCCTCTCTCTGCTCACTTGTCTCGAAAGTCTAAATCTTCCACACTGACTGGGACAACCCTCTCTTGGTTCCCCGAAGCGCAACAAGAGTTGATCTTAACAAACTGAATCGTGTCTTTCTCGGATGGATGAAGGACATGGTTAGCGTAACTCTCCTTGTGCCTGTCACAGATCTTCCTGGCCGCTCGCTCCAAAACCTTCCCTACTTCTCGGCAAAACCTCCCGACGTGGAGAATAAGAGGGGCGTGAAGGAACCCTGCTCCACTTCTTGCACCTTCGCATATAGGCAAGTTTCTTCTGATTGTGTGCTGTTATACAGGTTCGTGATGGGCATTGTCAGGTAGGAGGGGCATTAGGATGGAAAACCGTACATCCATGAAACTGGTCTGCATGTCAGACCATAAGCCACGACAGACTATGTCCATTCGTGCTTCAGCTTTGATATTTGCACTGATTGGCAGGTTGAATCGTCACAGGGCAACATGGGGCTGTTCAGTGTTAACCGGGTTTAAATCCCGCATACCGAAGGATATCGGTAAGGTATCCCGAAGGTGGTCATGTCTCCACATATCAAAGCTCCAACCTTGCAGATCAAGGGCGTGGTCACTGGTGTTTTGTGCCCCACAGCGCATTTCCCATGGTGCCGGGAAGTGGAAGCCGTTTGAGCCGAATGGCATCGACAAACTCAACACTGGTTGAGCTCATGGCCCAGTTTCTGCAGCGGTCGAGCAGTTAGCAACTAGAAGCACGGGTTCGGAGCACAGCTCATCGCACGCTGTGTCTTCATATCAAGTACTGCAAAGATATCTGCACGTTCGTTGCATGCCTCTCATCAGTGGCGTCGGCACACTTCTTCTTCAACTTTCCGCTTTTCATCTCGGCATCCATGAGTGTATTTGGACAGTCTCTTCCGCCAGGAAAGAGACACTAGTGGTCGGTAGCAAAACGGGAATTATTGTATTCTTGATTAGCCGGGGGGGGTTCAACCTATGTTTGTACGTTTGTACGGAAAAAACACGGGTTCTCCAACAAAAAATACAAAAAATACAAAAAAGTACAAAAAAATACAAAAAATACAAAAAAATAAAACGGGTATAACGATTAAACAAAGCTTTTCTGATCGTTGAAACTTTGTTTATGATCATAATGTGTCATAAATTCCTATTAAACTGTGGTTCATACAAAATTAGCAACTTTTCTTATAATTGGAAGATAAAAACATGTTTTAATCATGTTTTAATTGTTCTTTATCAAAACACAAGGAAATATTTATTCAAAATTTTCGAAATCTGAATCAATGATTGTACTTTTTCGAATTCGAATGGAAGATAATAATTACACGACAAACGTTCCTAGGTGGTACATTAGGACAAAAGGAACCGTCCATGAACTTTTACAGGCACCCACCTCCTCATAATTTGTTGTGCTTTTTTTGTACTGTTGTACGAAAAATTGGAATTTCTAAGAGAGAAAATCTTTCCAATCGAACTTTCTATCCAAGAAAGTATTATCGAATCGCAATTTAAGCGAGAGAAATTTTCCCGAATCGCAATTTCTTACCGAGAAATTTTTTCGAATCGTATTTTCTAAGCGAGAAATTTCCCCAAATCGCAATTCTCTACGAGAAAATTTTCTTGAATCGTATTATCTAAGCGAGAAAATTCCCGAATCGCAATTTCTACCGAGAAAATTTCTCGAAACGTATTTTCTAAGCGAGAAATTTCCTCGAATCGAAATTTGTTACCGAGAAATTTTTCTCGAATCGTATTTTCTAAGCGAGAAATTTCCCGAATCGCAATTCTTACCGAGAAAATTTTTTCTCGAATCGTATTTTCTAAGCGAGAAATTTCCCCGAATCGCAATTTCTTACCGAGAAAATTTTCTCGAATCGTATTATCTAAGCGAGAAATTTTCTCGCATCGCAATTTCTTACCGAGAAAATTTTTCTCGAATCGTATTTTCTAAGCGAAATTTCCCCCGAATCGCAATTTCTTACCGAGAAAATTTTTCTCGAATCGTATTTTCTAAGCGAGAAATTTCCCCGAATCGCAATTTCTTACCGAGGAAATTTTCTCGAATCGTATTTTCTAACGAGAAATTTCCCCGAATCGCAATTTCTTACCGAGAAAAATTTCTCGAATCGTATTTCTAAGCGAGAAATTTCCTAGCATCGCAATCTCTTACCGGAAAATTTTCTCGAATCGTATTTTCTAAGCGAGATATTTCCCCGAATCCCAATTTCTTACCGAAAAATTTCTCGAATCGTATTTTCTAACGAAAAAATTCCCCAAATCGCAATTTTACCGAGAAAATTATCCCGAATCGAAATTAGTACCGAGAAAGTGATTCAACTGAGAAAATTTTCTCGTAATCGTAACGGTAATCTGAATCAATGATTTCGTTTGGACGACAATGGAACTAAAAACGTTCATATTAATGATAGATGGTACATGAACATAAACGGAACCCAGCTATGTATTATTTATACTTTTATCAGGCACCCACATCCTTCATTATTTTTTGTATTTTTGTATTGTTTGTATGAAAAAAAACAGGAATTTCGGATACTTTTATTTATGGTCCGTACAAAACCGTACAAAACCGTACAAAAAAATAGGTTGGAACCCCCCCTTAGCCGTTTGTACCGGATTTTCCAATGCCATACCTCCCATCTTGACGGGGAGTGCTAGGATCCTCCTCTCAATGTCCGAGATATGCTTTCCCACAAATAGGGGTATCAGCTTGTGCCTCAGGATGTCTTTTCAAGGAAAAAACAAACGTCTTGCATTTTTTTGACAAAAACGAGAAAAATATTTTTTCAACTTCCTTTTTCACGCGACGCCGCGCGCTACTGTCGATTTGAAATGCAGCGTTGTTGAACAGAAAATTGCGCGTTACGTATTTATTTACAAATGCAGCGCCGCGTCACGGTTCTGAGCTGAGCCGAGATTTTGAGAAAAAAAACCGCATCAAATTTTGTCCGTTTGGCGTTTTCGCTTTCGAGTTTCGTAAACGGGGTTTAGGCTCTAAGCAGAATGTAGACTGTAGAAATATGTTATTTATAGTCTGGTTGGACCAGCTATTATATATAATATTATATTTCATTGACTTGTACATTTCAAGATGACAAAATTTAGCGATATGGATTTTACGAGCGGGTTGTGCAATGAAACAGGTGACGTAGACCTAAGAAAAGCGGTACAGCTGTCTACGATAGAGGCATCTTATTATTTAAGGATGACCGATTAAAAACATTCGTCAATGCACTGGTTGAAGTAGAGAGTTCCAAGGGTTTGGGATCCAGAGCCATGCACACCGTTCTCAAAGTCTCCGTACCAAAGGATGAGTTCGAATTGTTAGTTGAAAACAATCCTTTTGCAAAGGATGTTCTCACCAACTCACTTGTCATTCCCGATTTCCAGACTTTTCCCGTGAAGTCGAGAGTGCCTTCCTTGCAGAAGCAGAGGAACGGTCCGGTGAAATAACGACTTACATCCCGGACTCTCAAAATACTCGCTGGATAATTGGGCCATTTCATTTTGCTCTGCGGACGGTCAAGTGATGGCACTGGGTGACTACAGGAGAGGTTCACTATTCAAAGTTGTACCAAGCCCCTTCTTTACGGCATTGCTTGTGACATGGTTGGTATTGGTAAGGTACACAAACATGTTGGGAAGGAGCCAAGTGGGTTTGGTTTCAATAAGATAGCCCTGGGACACGGTGACAAACCCCACAACCCTCTATTACATCGGGGCAATCACGGTGGCCAGCCTTGTTAGACCAGAGGAGAATAGTTCGGAAAGATTCGAAACATGTTACAGTAAATACAACGCACTGGCAGCGGGTATCAGGACTCGTAGTCTTTCCTTCAATAATGCAGTCTACCTCTCAGAACGGGAGAGCGGTCACCGAACTACGCCATCGGTCACTACTTGGTGAATAAAGGATGTATCGAGGGGACGACCAGCCGTCTGACTGAAATTCTCGAGTTGTATTTTCAGTTGTGCTCTATCGAGGCTGATGTAAGAGCCGTGAGTGTTATGGGAGCCACCCTTGCAAACGGAGGGAAAAACGTCTTCACAGGTACATATATATATTGAACACATATGAACACATACATTGAACAACTAATTTATAGAAATGATGTTACTTATTATGTGCGATTGTATCAATCTTTACCCCCAGACAATGAACATACCTGTTTAAATCTATACCCCCCCCCCCCCCCCCCCAGGCGAGAGAGTTCTATCGGAGGCGAGCACACGAAACATGTTATCCCTTATGTTTAGTTGTGGCATGTACGATTATAGTGGCCAATGGGCCTTTGAAGTGGGACTACCTGCTAAATCTGGCGTCTCAGGTACGTATCAACTGTTACTCCTTGCAGGTTGCAGGTTTTAGTAATGCCAGCACATCTCATCGTCACCTCTTTGCACCGCTGTTAGTGTAGGGGTGACTGCAGTAGGTTGCAGCAGTGAGTTGTAACTATGTATTGTATCTGAATAATGCGGCTAACATTACACAGCTAGTCGATAATTATCTTGTACATCCAAAACTTTGAGTAAATAAAGTTGAGCAGTGAGCTAATTAATTAATTAATACTTTGTGTCAGGGGTAATAATGGCAGTTCTACCGAATGTGGGTAGTTTCGCCATGTGGTCCCCACCCTGGATACATACGGAAACAGTGTTCGAGGAGTTAACTTCACCCGACGAATCTTGGCTTCGGGAAGAGGGCACCTGAGGCACCCATTTAGCACGAATCTTACACGGAGGTCATATCACACTGGATCATATCACACCGGGTCATATCAAACTGGGTCACGTTTCAGTGGAAGGGAAGTTGCTGTACGAGCAGCCCTCTCCCTGGTCAGAATGATCAGGAAATAATGTTATCATTCCAAGATTTTTTATCGGATTTTTTGTATACATCTAGACTTTATCATCAAAAACTGTGTATTATAGCATTTAGTTTTAGAAGAATGAATTTATAAGGGTATTTATTTTGTTATATAATAGTTCTGTGAATTATACTGTATCAATGAAACTGAAACTGATTGCTTTTCTAGTCACCCATACAGTCGTCCTTCTTTCGACATCGATCATACTCCCCTCCCCTGTGGCCTCCCGGCTCCCGAACCCCTAATTCCTAAAACCGATCACCCCTCCCTCCCCCTCCCTCCTAAAACCAACCAACCCTTCCTCTCAGATACCATGTCACCATAACAATGTGATCAGAAGAATTCGCAACGTTCATCCTATAATTCAACCCCGTGTTTTGTACTTCGTAATTCAACACAGCCACTAAAGATGCTCGGTGGAGGCAATAAACGTCGTCATTTCCTATCCGACCTTCATTACCGCTGCCAAACCTCCCGTCCCTCCACCTCCCTAACCTCCTACCTCCTTCCCCGCCATTTCTACGTAGTGGAACACTACCCCAACCAGCTGTACTGCGGTGAATTTACCAGGGATGGGGAGTATTTCCTGGTGGGGTGCAAGAGTGGTGATATCATGACGTACCGGGTGGAGGGGAGCACTCTGCACCGGTACTGCTCCTACTCCTGCAACAATGTGAATGTGTCAATAATTGACACCAAGGTGTGTCCGAGGAGAGAGAAAATAGCCTACAGTAGCTGGAATGGTTATGTGTATCTAGTTGATTTTGCTAATCCTAACTCCATGGAGTGCCCCCTGAGACTGTTAGATCGTGATGACAGGGGTGTTGTTGAGAGCTGGATGTGTGCCTTTTCTCTCTCCTTCTCTGGGGATGGCAGGGAACTGATAGCAGGCCTCAGTGGGGGCATGTTTGTTGTGTATGATCTGGAAATGTGTACTGATGCAGTTAGGAACCACGAGGCCCATTTAGCTGATGTTAATTGTGTTTCGTTCGCCCATGACAGCAACCATATTATCTACTCAAGTGGTGATGATGGGGTGTTGAAGATTTGGGATAGGAGGATAATGAACGAGAGGGCTCCCCAGCCTGTTTCAGTGTTTGTGGGGCACAGTCACGGCATCACCCGTCATGACGCGAGGGAGGATTTGAGGTATCTGATAACGAACAGTAAGGACCAATCAATCAAGATGTGGGATATCAGGAGACCTAGCCCTAAATCTGTTGTCCCACTCGCCCAGAAGACCACCCAGATTAACTCTCAGTTCTGGGATTACCGGCAATGCCAAGCAGGTAGGAGATCCGTCGTGGTACGAGAACTAACACACAGGAGATCCCAGTTTGATAAAGCTCAACATGATGATTGCGTCCTAACCTTCACCGGACATGCCGTAGCATCAACCCTGATTAGGGCACGGTTCAGCCCTTCGTTTACCACTGGGCAGAGGTACATCTACACCGGTAGTGCTGATGGTCATTTGTATATGTACGATGTACATAGTGGACAGTTGGTTCTGGATCAGGGAGGTCATATTGGGATTGTGAGGGATGTTAATTGGCATCCCACAGAACCGATGATACTGACATGCAGTTTTGATAAGACTCTGGGGTGTTATCATTATACGGAGACAGCTAGTTTGTGGGAAAGTTATATTGATCACGGCAGTTTCTATGTTTAGGAACACGCAACAGTTTCTATGTTTAGGGGCACGCAACACGCAACAGTTTATATGTTTAGGTTATAACTGTGATATGTTATTTATCAATAGGTACTACATAATACTTATATTCATTATCATTCTGTTATCACTACGTTTAGTAGTGTCAGCTATATTTGAAACCTAGGATCCTTATACAATGTATGTCATATCTAACATCTAATATCTGGATCATTGATCCATAATAGATCAAGGCGTGTTATTCTTATCTTATCTTTTTATAATATCTGCTCCGTTTCTCTATTATTTATGTCAGCTGACAGTTATTAGTTATGTTTATCATAACCGCTGCTTATATTTGTCTTTTAAAAAGCTTTTACGAAAAAGTAAATATTTTAAATTTTTATACTCCTTTATGGTAAAATACCTCTCCATATGTAAATTGAAATAAAATCCGAGACCCACCTGAAACCGTGTTTTTGTCTTCTTCCTAACCCATCTCTAATGCCCCTCTCTAATTTCACCCACATCAACTCTTTTAGCGCTGATCATGACTTTTCGGAGTTACTTCCTTGCTTACTACCCACCAGCCATAACAGCGGTGGGCTGCTCAACTCTGTTTGCCTTGTTTCTACTTGGTAATGCAGCCTTCTATTCTGTTAACTCAGCACCGGATCATTCTCCAGGAACGGACGACTACAACAGGTCAGTCTGGTGGGTGGTATCAAGTGGGGTTTAATACACTGTACAATTACATGCCAATTGCCAGTTTACCCCCCCCCCCCCCCCCCCCCAATGATTCACCGCTCATCATGCCCAAACCCAAAATTACAATACAGAGTTCTTTTGAACATGTTTAAAAAATCTTGGTCTCACTCTAGTGAATGTTTCACTTTGGTGATTTCGTTATCCGAATATGGAGGGCGCGATACTTGCCTCGCTAAGGTGTTGGCGCGTGTTGTAGGGTTGCGCGGCACAATGTATCTCATCAAGATTATTATCGGCTCCCGTGTGGTTTTATTTCGGTCATATCTCAACCAATTTCACTGCCATTTCACCATATCTCAACCTAATCTCTATCTCCCCTTTCAGTTTGTTAGCTAACATAAGTAACACGAGCTACTGCAAGACCGACACCCTTCCACCCGTTGATCCCTCCAATTATCTCAGCGTCAACCTTCTCTCCACAGCCAATGGGCCTGAGGAAATAATGGGTATCTGGAACATCCACCAAATAACATATCAGACTCCAGTGGGCGCTTATCTGATCACTACCGATGGACGGTACAAACAGGTTGGGTGTGAGAAGGGACGGTGTAAGATCAAGAAATGTGTTAATATAAGAGCCCCAGTGGGCCTGTTCCCTAAATACATACTGCCCAATGAGTCACAATGTGAGATGGTAATGGAGGAGGGAGCGGTTTATGTTACGGTCAACATGACCGAGTGTGCAGATGGAGATAGAAAGGATCTGAAGTTCAAATCTAAAACTGTGAACAAGTATGCAGCTGCACTTACAAAGGAACGGAAACTTGTGCTAATTGGTAGATTGTGTGAAATTGCACTGTCCCTTCTTGCTTTTAATGGATGTATTTTCTTGGTTGCACTCTGGAACGGTGTTAAGAATCACCACTTTTCCCTCCGAGATCTATGTCTGGGGGATGGGGGAGAGCAAAGGACTATCATCTGACAATCAGAAAGTTGTTCTGGGGATGTTGTGCAGCAGGGGTGTAGGAATGATTTTCAAAGTGGAGGGGCGAAGTCACGTGACCAATTAAAGCGCTGGCCAGCGCCCGGAAATTTTTTTGGGTGCATGATTTAGTCACCTGTACCAGTAAATTGGGCGGAGCGAAAGCGGAGCCCAAGAAAAATTTTAGGTTTTTGAGCCAAAAAGTCAGTGTTTTCGTCATTTGGGAGTGTTGATTATGGATTTCAAGCTAGCTGTCTTCAATTTTTTCCATTGAGTCGGTGTACAAAGTCTAATTGAGTCGGATTGTGTGAATGTAAGGGAGGGTCTAATACCCGAAAAAGAGAGCGAAGCGATTGGGATCGGGTTGCCCTATCTGTAATCTGGATTTACTTCAATATCACATACAATGGGCAATTCTGAGAAAAAAGTGAGGGGGCGAACCTGGCGAAAAGTGGGGGGGGCGGCCGCCCCCCTCGCCCCCCCTATTCCTACACCCCTGTTGTGCAGTGTGTAGGGTTTACTAACACTGAAATGTGATGGGGTTTTTTCTGTTTTATTTATCTGGTGACGAGTTTCAGTTTCGAGCTGTTTACTTTTTAGGAATTGCAGTTGCAAAGTGATAAGCCAAAGTCTAACACTTTCAATTTCGACATTGACATATGAACATCAGTAATCGCATCTCAAATCAAAAACTTTTCAGCTAATCTAAAGAGTAAACAAGCGGAAGCTGAATCCGTATTGTATGCTAACCTGTGTAAATTTATTATTATGGGGTAATTCTGTAAAACTCTTTGCGAAATTATAATTTCTCCTTGGCACCTGAATCGCCTTGGTATCAGATTTATATGGTGAGTCGTTAAATTCTACCTGTATACAAGCACCGGGTACATGGGTTGACCCCCATCCCGCCCCAACCGAATACTAAGATCAAAACGCTAGGCGGGGTTTGAAATTTCGGCTGGGGCTTGATTTTGATATGGGAATTAGGAATACGGCAGATTCGAGCCCTAACAGTAACCGGGTATTGCCCTTACTCTCTCCTTCTCTCTCGTCATTTCTCTCTCGCTTTCCTTCTCAGCCTCTCTCCCTATCTATCTATATGTCAGCCTCTCGCTCGCTCCCTCTTTCTCTCCCGCTCCCTCTCTCGCGCGCTCTCTCTCTCTCTCTCTCTCTCTCTCTCTCTCTCTCTCTCTCTCTCTCTTTCTCTCTCTCTCTCTCTTTCCCTCTCTCTATCTCTCTATCTCTCTCTAACCCTCCCTCACTCTCAATCTCACTCTCTCTCTCTCTCTCTCTCTCTCTCTCTCTCTCTCTCTCAAACGCATAAAATCAGATGTAGTAATGCACAGGCGTGACAGTGGTATAAGTTTCACTTGTCCAGCTCCATCACGTGACATGCTTTGAGAATTACCAACTATTGAAAGTAATACTATTCAAAATACGAGATTGAGAGAGAGAAGATGGGGTGAGAGAGATGGGGGAGAGAGGGAGATAGACAGAGAGAGATCCCACTTCTAACCTAAGTAGCATGTGTAGGATCAACTACAGCCTGACGATTCCACACATTTACTCAACCTAGTTGCACAACATTTTCCAGCAGTTTCACTTTCTACAGTTATTTGTGGGCACCTCGTGGGTTGTAGCTACTCCATATACTATCTAGCACCTCGTGATTTGTAGCTACTCAATCAGTTATCAACCTAGTCTTTCGTGAGACACTGCCATCTTTCTGCACCTCGTTGAGTAACAACAAGAGAGCGAGATGCCCGGAGGTCATGAGGGATTTGTCACCAAGGGAGTAGAGGGAGATGAGATTGTAATTACGGGCATGTCAGGACGTTTCCCTGAGTCAGAGAGTCTGCAGGAGCTATGGGAGAACCTCCTTAGTAAGACTGACATGATCAAGGTCGATGGTGAGTTTTCCATTAGGGGTTGCTAAGTCGGAATGAATCGCTAGAAATTATTGTTCATTTTATTCATTGGATAATTGTCCACTGATATCTGGAGTTACAGCCCAAACGGTTGAACCACTGAAATTCGCAAGCCACTTTTTGTGACCCTTGTTTTTTAAATCACGGGAATCAGTCCCTAGAACACCCCAATACACGTGCAAGACTAACCCCTCCTAATCCCCCTTTCTATCTCAGATCGGCGCTGGCCGGTGGGTGTGTTCGATGTTGATACTTTTGGAAAGTTGAAAGATATTAGCCGGTTCGATAACGAATTCTTCGGGTGGTCCCCCGAGGATAGCAACCAGTGTGCCCCAGATGTAAGAAGTTTGTTTGTTTGTTTGTTTGTTTGTTTGTTTAGTTGTTTATTTAGTTGTTTATTTAGTTGTTTATTTAGTTGTTTGTTTGTTTAGTTGTTTGTTTGTTTGTTTTTCTCTCCGCGTGCCTATTCAGTATTCAGATGAACCTGCTCTCCTCTAGATACGAGTAATGCTGGAGGTTGCTTGGGAAGCGATAGCAGACTCAGGGTATGACCCAAATGAACTACGAGATACCTCAACTGGGGTTTACATAGGTTAGTGCTTACTGTTGTATATCTCACCACCTTGCTGGGCCTGGGGTTTGCTGGACAATGTATCCTAAAACCGCTTCCGGTTTAACAATTTATCGCGTGTCCGTGGTATATAGAAGTTCCCATCTTAACCCCCCCCCCCCCTCATTTCCAGGTAACTGTATCATTGAGGCAGGAGAGGCGCTGACTAACAATGTCTCTAATATCACTGCAACCGGCTTTCTAAACGGACTTCACAGCTCCCTTCCTAACCGGGTTTCACAATTCTTCCGTTTCACTGGACCTAGTGAGACTCACGATACAGGCTGTTCGGCCTCCCTCTACTCGCTAGGTAGGTTATAAATAGCTGTAACAGTGTAACTGTTGATGAGTATACGGCACTGCGGGGTAGCAACACCTCCCATCTAGGTACAGTACTACATACAAACACGGTCCCCCTTATTTCAGATACGGCAGTGATGGCGATGAAGAGGGGAGATATTAGTGCAGCCCTTATAGGAGGGTGCAATCTGAACCTGAAGCCCCAAGCCACCACCGCTCTTCACCGTATGAATATGGTCTCCAGTGGACGGGGGTGTAGAGTGTATGATAAATCTGCCGATGGGTATAGCAGAGCTGAGTGCATCTCCCTCGTCTTACTACAGGTAAATCATATCATGTTTGCTACTTTGAGTGTTGACGTTGCCGTCCTTGCTGACAGTCCGTCCCACGCTAACCGATGACATAGCACCACGGTTTCGTTATTTATCGTCATATTTCAGTGGCGAAGTAAGGCCCGGAGGATATACGGAAGGATTGTTAACAGTGTAACAAATAATGATGGATTTAAAGAGGAGGGCATCATCTTCCCTGACTCCAACAGCCAGGTAACAACACCAAAATTCGCATAGAGAAACCTGCTTTCACCTGGTGAAACACATGCAATAGCGCAACTAATCGCCTGGTGGAAGAAGGTTCCTCCGCACGATCTCCCCATCATGATATCCACACCAGATGATCCAACTAATCTCCTGCAGATATCCCTGTTAACGGAAGCGTACCAAGGAACATGTGTCAATGTAGGGGACGTGGCATATGTCGAGGCACATGGTACTGGTACACAGGCTGGTGATACCCAGGAATGTCTCGCTGTGGATTCTTTTTTCTGTTCATCACGTGATCAGGTAGGGAGAGAGCAAGAGAGAAAACAAAAGCTTGGTGACATTTACACTTCGCGCAACCGAGATTGAGCTCGCACATATTGAGCGAAGCAGAGAGGTAGCAATGGTACCAAAAGAAACTTCATAATATCTTCTTTCGTGTATTGGAACAAGTTCTGACAAATATTCTTTCCAGAATGAACCCTTGCTAATTGGTTCAATCAAGTCGAATCTTGGCCACGCTGAACCTGCTAGTGGAGTTGCTAGTCTGTGCAAGGTTCTGATGTCCTATACACACGGAGTTATACCGCCCAACATTCATCTTAACGAGATCAACCCTAAACTGACTGCTGTAGTGGAGGGTAGACTGAAGATAGTGGTATGTTAATTTACTGGGGTTAGGGAAAATTGTATCTTCACCAGAGATAGTTGGGTGATCAATACAAATTACAAATTATATTGATTGTGATATATACAAATGAGTGATCCTAAAATATTCAGACGGATGCCACGCCTCTAACTGGAAACGCCCTTGTATCTTTGAATGCTTTTGGGTTTGGAGGTTCCAACGCCCACGTTATTTTACTGCCCAATGAGAGAGAAGGAGGGGAAGATGTGGGGATTACTGAGGTGTTTGTAGCTGGGAGGACTGAGCGTGCTGTAGATGGGATCCTGGATATCTGCCAGACTCACCCTACCCCAGGTAACCATGGTGATTAGCTAGACTCACCCAACCCCAGGTAACCACTTGGTAATGAAATTACCCCTCTGTTATTATTGCTCATGTATGCAATAAAAGGGGTGACTTCGTAACCAAGGTAACCACCACTATCTCTCCACTATATCTCCACTAAGTAGTGGTGTGGTGTGTACAAATTACCAGCCCCACCATTACCTCTTCCAGGTGTCAGGGACGTTGTCAGGGGGAGTATCCGGGTTGCTAGGGAACTCTATCCGTATCGAGGAGTGGCAACCTTTAACAATTCGGGAGAACAGCTCACACGGAAGATAGAACAAATCCAATCACCTCCTAAACCAGTAAATTTCCATGTTTTCGGAAATGCCACCGATGTTCGATGAGAATTGCCAAAAACCAACTTTTGATATCTGGTTCAGCTTGAAGACGTCATAACTCATAACACCCCCGCTCCTATTTATTAGGTTTGGTTGTTGCTAGGTGGTCTGGGATCCCAATGGCCCGGCATGGCGGCTGGTCTGATGAGTTTTCCTGAGTTTTCCAACTCTATTACCACCTGTCAGGAGGTTCTAGAGCGTCTTGGGGCAACTGAGATTGACATACCTTACATTATCACCAGCAAGGTAAAATGCAAATGCCCCGGTGGTCCAAATTACCCCGGTCTTAGGTCTACCCTATGTTATGTTTAGGAAGAGTTTGCGCTCAATTTGCATACTTTTGCTAGAATCTTTCCATCCGTCTGGTATTCTCAATGTCAACAAGTATCCGTATAATGAGTCCTAACTTTAATTTTAGGATTCCGACATAGGGAGTTCCATCGTTTCCATGTTTGTGGGTTTGTCCGCCCTCGCTGTTGGGCTAGTTGATCTTCTCGGGCATCATGGCCTGCCCGTTGCTGGGGTCATTGGACACAGTCTGGGTGATACACTTTGCGGGTACGCGTTAGGTAAGTACAGGGTGTCCCACTGTCTTTGCGTGACCTATGATTTTGGGTGATGAGTGGGTTCCATTCAAATGCTCATAACTCATCGAAAAATTGGTCAAAACGGCTCAACCAAAAACAGTGTTGTAGAGAATTGTCAGGCGAACATTTGGGTACAAGATTGATGTTCCAAGTCTTACCAACCGTCAGATATATCGTCTTAAAGTCAAAAATACGTGTTCATGAAATCCGACCGGGGTTCACGTTTTGAAAAATTCACAAATGCAAAGTTGCTCGGATCACATTGCATCCCTCATAAGAGTTGTAGGAAATTGTCTGGCGGTCATTTTGGTACCCGAGTTTTTGTCCTAGCTTAATGTTTAGAGTGTCTTATGACTGTCAGAACTGGAATTTTCACAAAAGTGGTCTCAGGTATCGCATTACATTTTGCCCTGTTATGAAGCTCATTGCTGCTTGAATAACATCTTAGTGCATGATAGTGTTGAGATAGACCACTTGCGTATCCTACACATTAACAGGGGCCTTGCCAAATCGTCATAACAACCCTGTCAAGTGTCTAGATGAAATTGAGACGATATGTGCTGATTATCATGGGATTACACACGACACCGAGCCACCTAATTAGGCGTTGTGAGCCGATACCAACTAAGACTCAGCGTAGACAAATCCTTATGTTCCTACAGTCATAACGCAACTAAAACGTAGAGCTATGGATAAAATCATGGTATCAAAATGAACCTTAGACGATTCCAATGAAGCCCTTATAAATTTCAAACCATTTTACCCATTTGTTGATGACACGTGATCCCCTCAAAAATGTTGGTTGAATTTCGTCTTTAGACAGTCATAAGACAGTCTAAACATTAAGCTAGGACAAAAACCCGGGTACCAAAGTGACCGCCAGACAGTTTCCTACAACTCTTATGAGGGATGCAATGTGATCCGAGCAACTTTGCATATGTGAATTTTTCAAAACGTGAACCCCGGTCGGATTTCATGAACACGTATTTTTGACTTTAAGACGATATATCTGACGGTTGGTAAAACTTGGAACATCAATCTTGTACCCAAATGTTCGCCTGACAATTCTCTACAACACTGTTTTTGGTTGAGCCGTTTTGACCAATTTTTCGATGAGTTATGAGCATTTGAATGGAACCCACTCATCACCCAAAATCACAGGTCACGCAAAGACAGTGGGACACCCTGTACTACAACATGAGCCATTGTTACCATGGTTACCATTGTTACCATGGTTACCAAGATATCCATACACAACAACCCTCCCCCTGGTGCAGGTCTACACAGCGTTGAAACCGTAATGAAGTCTGCCTACGCTAGAAGCACCTTCTTCACATCCCACTCTAACCGTCTCGCGGGGAAGATGTACGGTGTGTCGTGTGGTGTGGAGGACCTGGCTCCTGGGGTACATGTGGCCTGCTACAACAGCCCCTCTCATGTGACTGTTAGTCTCCCCGCTGGGATTGGGACTGGAAAGGAGATCCTCTCTAGAAATGGTACAATTTGTATAATAGATGGAGTTGTAATGCTGTTGCCATGGAAATTAGACACAACCTTGACAACAGAAAAAACTCTCTAACTTCATCTCCAACAATCAGGTTCAGTTCGGATTCGTGAAGTTGCATCTGGTGGATTTGCCTTCCATCACCCTATATTCACCACCCTAACATCCGACATCACCACCCTTTTGTCGAGTTGTGTTACCCCGGTAACGCGTCCTGACAACTGGATATCCACATCATATCCACCGGAGAGCCAGCCCGTTACCATGGGAGCTGAATTCTTCTCAGATAACCTGGTGAACCCTGTATACTTTGAGCAGAATGTCCGGGAGAGTCTGCCTAGTGATGCCATTGTTATCGGTAGGTGGTCGAGCTGCTAAATGCAACTGTAGAAACCCGGTATAATGTTGTGATTAAATTGTGAACAAATCGACCTGCCACCTGTTCACTCCATTATTGTGAGCTCACTAGGTGTCCATGTCACCAACCCTCTCCCCAATTCACCATGGTCATTACTCAAACTGGGGGGGCCGGCTGAAGTTTTTGAAGTTTGAAGTTTTCCACCCTACTTTTTGAGTTTTTGAAGTTTTTGAAGTTGACTTCAAAAACTTCAAAAACTTCAAAAACTCTAAACTACTTTTATATGCCATCAGTGACTATTATTACACTTGTTTAGGTTAGTTTCATGCTTAATACATATTGTGGCAAAGTTATCCGTCCTTGTCTGCCCTTTTTCTACCACAAATTAGGATAATTACAATGATTCCTAGCCATGAAATCCATGGCACAATAGGCGTAAAAAATTTAAATTTTTTGTAAAAACAGATTTTATTTTCATTCTATAGCTCAAAAAAATGCCTAGAAAATGCTAAGAAAGTGTTTAAAAATTATGAAGTAAATTTTCAAAAATTTTTTGGGGCCACACCCTTTTTGCCAGTTTCGCAAAATGCAAATTTTTCATGAAGGGAGTAGTGAAAAAAATATGGACACCAAAATCATCAGCGGCCTCGAGTTAGTGGGGGTACGTGCCAAAATGAAGTCTCCACCTCATCTAATTAGAGGGATAATGGGATATTTTCATAATTTTGTGTGTGCACATGACTTTTTTTGGGCTAGACCAGTTTTAATGGTTTATGAGTGACTATAGGCTTTTTAAAGAGGTGCACCTTGTCCGGAATATGCAAGTTTATATAAGAGTTATGAAGCAACATAGGGCCTATCTCCAACGGTTTAGGAGATATGAGTTTTTGAAGTTTTTGAAGTTTTTGAAGTTTTCCACCCTAAGTTTCTCTTTGAAGTTTTTGAAGTTGACTTCAAAAACTTCAAAAACTTCAGCCGGCCCCCCCCTCAAACTCCCATTACCCAATTCAGAGATCTCAGGAAACTCGTCCCTTCTGGGTCTACTACCCTCCTCCAACACCAAAATAGGACTTGTCCGTTACAAGAAAAACTCTCGAGATTCCTTCCTAGCTGGTATGTGAAGTTATAAACACCTTGGTCAATGGAGGTATCATCTCATGACTCATAATAAACACCTTTCCCTCAATAAATATCAACTCTGCTCATTTCATTCCTGATTCTGCTCATTGTATTCCTAATTCCTGTCCTCATACTTCATGTTTATTCAGGGGTTGGTGAGTTGTTTCTGCAGGGGGTTGTGGAGGACCCGTACGTTCTACTACCTGCCCCTTCTTACCCCGTACCCCGGTCTACCCCACATATCTCATCTGCCATAGCGAGCGGTTGGAACCACTCAAAACGGTAATTAAGTTAACTATTTAATTAAGTAACTTGTAAACTAATAGTTTAGTTTGTACCGACCCTTCTTACACTTTGAGTGGGTGATGAAGAAGGGTCGGGTAGGTACTGCAAAAGTGGTGTGCGGACTTTAGTGCTAACGGACTCTTTATCTAAACCCAAGGCGGACTCTATGTCTATTAGATAAAGAGTCCACTGTAGACTTAGAGTGTAGCACTAGAGTCCGCACATCTGCAGTAGTACTACTCAATGATTTATTTTTGTCCCGCGCCGCCCATCCTGCCTGTGGGTTGCCATCGTGTAAAAAGATGCAATAAAGTGCTACTCAATTTCACTTTTAAACTCTATATTAATTAATCCCTGGATAATATCGTACTGACATTTCAGATGGTGGGTTCCAGTTTTGGACGAGTTCTTGGTTAATGCTAATGATGCAAAACTAAATAAATTTGTCTCCTCCTTCCCAATAACTACACCTCTAATCGGTGAGTATTTAGTTAGTGGCAATATAATCGCTATGACAACCATAACAACCACTTGAGAAGGTTATATCAGAAGTTGGAAGCCACTTTAGAATCGGAAACTAAATGTGTAGAGAGAACTCCCCTGGGATATTTCATTACTGGGGGTTTTCTTGGCCAATCGTGAGAGATTATAAATAATTCAATCTGAGTTCTAAAAAATATTATCATTTCAGCGAGTTTCCTGGCGGGATACAGTGTAGGGGGACAGTGCACCCTGCCCCTTTCCCTGGGCGTGTACCTTACCTGGCAGAGCTATGCTCGTGTTAACGATCTCTCCCTGAGCAGTGTCTGTGTGCAGTTAACACACGTTAACATTCATAACACGGTGAGTGGCAGTAATCACACGTTAACATTCATAACACGGTGAGTGGCAGTTAACACATGTTAACATTCATAATACGCTGAGTGGTATATTGCAGTTGTTACATGGTAACCATGGTAACCCTGTTAACTTCTGCAGGTGTACAGAGATACGTTGGAGGATTCGGCAAAGATAAACGTTGCTATCCTCCCTAAATCAGGGGCATTTCAAGTCAGTGTGGGAGATATCCTCTTTATCTCAGGGACCATCAATATACACGATCCTCTGGTGAGAAATGAACATTTCGCCCCATGTTGTGATCCTTGCTCCTATTTCTTCACCCTCTGTTTCTTCACCCTCGATGTACATAATTGTACCCCTCCCATTTATGGGTATTTGTATACAATACCCTCGCCCTCCACTCACTATATCAATTGCAGAGTGAATGTATGCTCGGCTCATGCTCGGAATCATCCCTCCTGGAACCAGGAGCAATGCTTGAATTCCTGGAATTGTTGTCGCCTAGCAACGGAGATCTTGTAAAGTGTGACCTGGAGACATTCTCTTGTCTGGCTTTACCTAATGATAACTTACTCTATAGTCTGGATGCTCACTTTCAGTCACTCCAGGTATATCTTGTTTAGCTCACACTCTGAGGGCTCGGCATATCAAGGTATTTCTTGTCTTGTTTGACCCCTATGAACAGAACAAGGTACTGTAATTACAGTCGTACCCTGATTTACCGGAAAAAGTAAAAACCCATGTCCTTCAAGCATCCTGGTAAATCGGACCGGATATCATAACCGTAGCAATTGAGATTATAGCCGTAAAACACCCAATTATATCCAATGTTAATTGCAATGTCATGTTACAGCTGGAAGCCATGTCCCACTTCCCATTCTGTGGTTTGACGTCAGTTGACTCTGTCACGGTTGATGGTCGGGGATTCCCTGAAGTCTCCTGGATTTGCCATCCCTACCCGGGTTCCTGTCTCTCTGATGCTGTCCACGTGGAGGGAGCTACATTCACCGTTCGAACAGGTACATGGCACACAATATTATAGGTATCCATGGAAACATGGGGGGTTACTATGGAAACATGGAGGGGTTACCATGGAAACATGGGGAGGGGGTTACTATGGAAACATGGGCAGGGGGTTACTATGGAAACATGGGGAGGGGGTTACTATGGAAACATGGGCAGGGGGTTACTATGGAAACATGGATGCGTTACTATGGAAACATGGGGAGGGGGTTACTATGGAAATATGGGGGGGGGGGGGTACTATGGAAACATGAGGATGGGGTTACTATGGAAACATGGGCAGGGGGTTACTATGGAAACATGGGGAGGGGGTTACTATGGAAATATGGGGGGGGGGGGTTACTATGGAAACATGAGGATGGGGTTACTATGGAAACATGGGGCGTTACTACGGAAACATGGGGAGGGGGTTAAGGGTACGCTAACCAAATTTTTTTTTCGAGTGCAGGGAAATCTCTCACCGTAGGGTTGTAGGCCATACCAAGGAGACCTCAAATATGCAATTTTAGCTCTTAAGTCGAATTCATATTTTTGCTACAGCTGTATAAAAAATGTCCTGTAAATACGTTTTTGGCATCTCAAAAAATTTTCTTTAAAGATAGAAGCATGAAAATTTGGGGATTTGAAGAGGACATGAAGGGGAATAACCACAAAAATTGTTTTTGCAATCCGAGCTGATTTCCGGTCCTGAGATGGATTTCTTTTTTTCCACTTTAACGCCCTATTTGGCAAAGTTCCGAAAACATGTGAAAGCTGTAAATTGGTGAAAAGTTGCGTCTAACGATTCTCTATATGGCCATAAATTTTGGGCGTGTCCTTATTTGAGATAAGCTGTACAGAGTTTTTTTTGTGAAAGCCGTCATTTCAGAAATAAATAAATTGCCTGTATCTCAAAAACGGCTGATCGTAGAGACCTGAGACTATGCTTAAACGATTCAGGAGGTCCGATTTTGGGGGGGTCTTCTGAGAGACATTTTGCTCCTACTTCAACCGTTTTTGCTGTAATTGCGAAAAACAAATTCTATGGAAAGGGCAAAAGCTAAACTCCAATATCCTGTAATTAGGTAATTTTGGCTAAGAAAGGACCGAAACTATGGAAAAATGTGTAACAAGCTAATTCCTTCACTATTTGGTCCATATGGGTCCCTATAATCACAAAAAACAAAATCACAAAAAATCCACGATGGCGAAGATGGGTTTTTGTTTTTCGCAATTACAGCAAAAACGGTTGAAGTAGGAGCAAAATGTCTCTCAGAAGACCCCCCCAAAATCGGACCTCCTGAATCGTTTAAGCATAGTCTCAGGTCTCCACGATCAGCCGTTTTTGAGATACAGGCAATTTATTTATTTCTGAAATGACGGCTTTCACAAAAAAAACTCTGTACAGCTTATCTCAAATAAGGACACGCCCAAAATTTATGGCCATATAGAGAATCGTTAGACGCAACTTTTCACCAATTTACAGCTTTCACATGTTTTCGGAACTTTGCCAAATAGGGCGTTAAAGTGGAAAAAAAGAAATCCATCTCAGGACCGGAAATCAGCTCGGATTGCAAAAACAATTTTTGTGGTTATTCCCCTTCATGTCCTCTTCAAATCCCCAAATTTTCATGCTTCTATCTTTAAAGAAAAGTTTTTGAGATGCCAAAAACGTATTTTCAGTTCATTTTTCAAGCAGCTGTAGCAAAAATATGAATTCGACTTGAGAGCTCAAAGTGCATATTTGAGGTCTCCTTGGCATGGCCTACAACCCTACGGTGAGAGATTTCCCTGCACTCGAAAAAAAATTTTGGTTAGCGTACCCTTAAGTAACACCCTCCTTGTTTCTATAGTAACCCCCCCCCCTATGATTCCATAGTACTATGGAATCATAGGGGGGGGGGTACTATAGAAACATGGATGCGTTACTATGGAAACATGGGCAGGGGGTTACTATGGAAACATGGGGAGGGGGTTACTATGGAAACATGGGGGGGGGGGGGGTTACTATGGAAACATGGATGCGTTACTATGGAAACATGGGGGGGGGGGTTACTATAGAAACAAGGAGGCACGGTCTTGTATATTATCAATATAATATGTGTTGCACTGTTATGTTTTACTTCTTCATTGTTTGTTTTGTTCCGGGGCGCGGGGAAGGAGGGTCGAACAAGGCAATTCATTGTCACATCTTAACCAAACATTGGCTCGAGAGAGATGTTATATCGCTCTGTAGTTGTTATTCATGTTGCTGCACAGTTGGCAAAGTTACTCAACGACCAAATACACCCTCCCACGTGACTTGCACCACGTGCAAAACATGCGTTATAACAATATTATCATCTATGCACAGGTCAACATACAGCTTCCTAAACGCTCGAGCTAGTTTTCCATCCTCACTCACTCGAATATCCGCGGATCATGATCCTGATACCTCCCCCCTCCGCCATCAACGACACCTTACTTGAAGACGATGATGACATAACAGAGAGACAGATAAAATCCGTTCTAAAGATTCTCCTCCCAGTCCTAGCTGGGCTCTCCATCCCCCCATCACTTGTCAATATTATCCTGCTACTAAACTTTGGTATCTTCACAGCCCCTTCCAATATCCTGTACCTGAATCTCATCCTACTAGATCTCATCAACAGTTACCTCGCCCTGACACTAACCCTCAACAATCTTGATGTTGATAAAGTTTGGAGCAGATTTAACGCCACCCTGTATCTCTTCTCCTTTGATGCCTACATAGTTCTCCTACTGGGTCTCACTGTCCTCCGTGTCCTCTGTGTCAAGATGTCTGCCTTGTCTGTCCTTCACAACCTCCACCTCGTATCCAGGGGAACGGTTGTCATGGCAGCAGTGTGGGGAGTCTTCATGGTGGTATACCCTCGCTTGGTACCTGTGGATGACGACACAAAGCAACCTGATGTAATCTGGTTCCTGTGGTGTGACATCGGAGAGATTCTTATGGTGCTTGCTGCTGTCATTCTAGCACTGTACACCTGGGCACGTGTTAGGTACGTGTACACCTCATGTCACACATACAAAGCAGCCACATACACGTGCATGCTCCTTGTCCTGAACTACATGATCAGTTACAGTTGGTATTTTGTATTAAACATGGGGCGATTCTACTACACGATTATTGATAAAGATGTACCTGATAGTGGGCTGTTCGTGTTGTTGTTTTTCAAGAAGAATAACTCAGTTATCATTGGAATTGCGTTCATGGCCGCCCAGACTCTTTGTCTGAATCTCATCCTGCTGTGGCAAGACAAGGCGAGGGGCACGTTGAGGAAGTATGGTCTGATGTGCTGGAGTGATGTGAAGAGGAAGGTACAGAACTTCGGTCAGGATTCAATGCTCTACACTCGTCTTGAGTGAAACGAGACACTGCATGGGATCTAGATCAGACAGCGAGAAACCATGGGATTGGAAGTAACTCTGTCTGTGACACTGATACTGGGATTGAGAAAGAGACTGCATTTCGAGTTCGTGTGTGTTAATGTTGTTATGGGGAATAGTTTGATTTTTTCATAAAAACTCTGCAAGTTTTTGTTGTTATTAGAACAGTCGGCCCTCGATTCACCGGGGAGGGAAAGGTGTCAATATGAGCCCACAACACCTTCCCCCCCAACCATCCCCATATGGGTTGGTAAGTTTCGTGTCCGGTAAATTGACAGTATACTGGAATTGGGGTCCTACCCCATTCTAGACTCCTTGAGACCCGATGTAACCCATGATATCTTTGTTGAGTCAACAATGATATCTCTCCCCGATACCCATATCGCCCCCATCTCTGCCCTAACCCATGATATCTCTCCCCCAGACGTTCCACCCAGCCTGGTATACAGTGGTATTGTAGGAGGTGGCCCACTGTGGGTTACCAGCGCGGAACCTGTCTTCCAGGGCCAGCTACACGTGATGTGGTCACGTGACCGGCCCGTGGCGGTCCTCACAGAGGAGGAGTTGGTGACAGGGGACTATCAACCTACCAAACACTCACTGGACATTGGAACTAGGTAAAATGTTACATTTCTGGGTGACAAGTCCCTTATAGATCCTGCTCTGTTTGGGCTCCCAGACTGATATGTGATGGTTCAAAGGTTCAAATTTTACCCCACATAATAGTAACTCAATAGTCAATATCTCCTTGTAGGATCGTGAGTTCTGAAGATGTCATCCTGGAACTTGTTAGTGTGTGTATTCACCGTCTGGTGGCCCAGTGGGGTAAAGGTCAGGTCGTTATTCTAGCAGGGCCCACGGAGTCACCAACCCTCTCTAACTTCCTATCTCAAAGGTATTACACGGGAATCTTCTCATCGGGACATCACATACATTCGATCTCTTCGAAGCTTTCGAGAACATATGATATTTGTATTTGGTGATGACATCCCCTCTTATGGGGCTGCAAGTGTAAGGGTGCCCGCGTCACCGATACTTCTATTTGAATTCCTATATACAATTTCAGAGGGTTAGCAGTTCGGACTGTGGACCTCTCTGATGATCCCCACCCCACCATGTACCCGGGGGAGTGTGCTGTTGTTCCCAATAGAAACGGGTACCTTGCCGAAACGCTGGCTAATGTGACCAGGTATGTGCTGTGAATGCGGTTGCTCGACCGAGCCACACACCACAGAGTGCAGTCTGTGTGAGATACATCAGGAACCAGCTTCAAATAATTGAGAATGGGTGCTTACTTGTATCATGTACCCAAATTTTTTCTTATCAGGTGTGGTAAAGTCATCAATTTGGTCCTAAATAAAGAAGCAGAGAAAGACCAAGGAATGAATTACCTGCTAAAAAATATTACAAGTAAGTAGCTCAGAATTTGATTATTAAAAACGAGTCAGCGCCGCCAGACAATTGCTTCTAGGTTCCTTTTGGCGGATTTTGCAGTCAGTATGAAAAACTTAATAAAACAATTAAAACTAATATTAATTTCAGTTGTCAACTTCAATCTGGCCGATATAAAGTGTCCTAGTAACTGGTCCGCCATCCGCAAATCCCTCTCCCCCGAGTCTGAAGAGCCTGCTGCTGGGGACGACGCCCCAGATCAGGGTAAGTTGAATGTTGATATTATAGAGCACGCCCAGGCCTCTGATCCCTCACAGCGGTCAGCACGGGCCGTTGCCTACGGGCGCGCGAACAATGAACATGGGGGGCGCGACGTGCCCAACACGGGCCGCGGCGGTCAATCTGTGAGCGCCACTCAGTTCTGGGGAACAGTAGAACCTATCAGTATCATTCAGGTCAACAACGTTTCAAACTTTTCAACACTACTTTAAACAAATTAATTTGAGGCGGCACCCCCCCTCAAATCATTTGCAGCTATGTCCGATGATGCAGGAATAGTGGAGAAAGTGTTAGCAGACCTGAGGACAGCGGTCGGAGTCAAGGGTTCGAAAGTTGTCGAGGTGTACGAGTTTGAGGATACCCATCAGCAGAACGTCAAACGGATTGAAGCGAAGACTCTGCCTGAACTGAAACCGGTATGTAAGGTTCTGGGAGTACCGCTAGTTGGACGGGACGGGAGCACTCGAACTAAGCCGGTGTTGGCAGACAAAATCGTACTCCAGTTAGAGGGTTTGTTTCCCATTGAATGCCAGGACTGCGGGGACAAATACAGGATCGAAATTGGGAAAAAACCCATAATGAGGTGCTTTTTGTGTGGGCAAGGGGCTCATGCATGTAAATTCTCAGCAGAGGGAACCAGGAAGGGGTCTGTATGGATTTGTATCTGCTGCTGGAAGAAAAATGAGGAGAACACCGACAGGGAAGATACCAAGGAGGAGAAAGAAGAACCCTTAACAGTAAAACAGGATGAAACTGTCGAGGGGGAGGAAACAGAAGAGAAAGAGGAGGAGGAGGAAGGTGAAGGTGAAGAGAAGAAGGACGATGAGAAGAACACTACCGTTGCTGGAGACAAGACTATGGAAATTAGCCCAGGAAATGTATGTAATTACTACCTGAACAAAGTGTGTCGACATGGCAGGAATGGAGACCAACTGGTGAATGGAAAAGCTTGCCCAAAACTTCACCCGGTTTTGTGCAAGAAATTCTGCCATTACGGAGGCTCCAAGCGGTATGGCTGCATCAAGGGAAGTTTATGCAAATTTTATCATCCAGTTCTCTGCAAGGGTTCTGATGCTAGAAGGCAGTGCTACGACAACCAGTGCAAAATGACTCATTTGTTGCACACCAGGAGAGTGAGGGAGGACACCCAGGACTCTTGGAGAACAGAGGAGAGGAACCGGAAATCCTTTACTCATGCGGTTGAGGCGGCAGACACTGCGTTTAGACCCAAGCGACAGAGGAACATGACAGGACCAGAGAAGCGAGGGGAACCAGTCACCAAGGAATTTCTCCTAGAAACGCTGGGGAAAATCAAGACTGAACCTCCTCGTAAAGAGATACAGAAGGAGAAGAGGAACGAGCCCATTACAAAGGATTTTTTATTAAATATCCTGGAGGACATGAAAGCAGAAATAAAGCAATCAGTGGTCCTACAGTTGATGGAGTTCAAGACTCAAGTGGTGGATCCAGTGGCGGGGAGCAAAGTACCTGTTTGGGGGTCAGCAGGAGTGCACCCAATGTTTCACAGTTTCACCTCTTAAACGCCAGAAGTTTTTGTCCATCAGAGGAGTCCACCTGGAAACTTGAGGTGGTACGTGATATGGTGGATGCAGAGACCACCCCTGTAGCGTTTCTAGGAATAACGGAAACCTGGTGGAGAGGGTATATGGCGGAGGCCCAGCTGCAGATTTCCGGATATAACCTGGTGAGATGTGACAGGAAGGGTAGGATTGGAGGAGGATGCGCCCTCTACATCCATTCTAGCCTCGCTATATCGGACCAAGTGGAGTATTCCGACAACAGTAATAACCTAGTGGCGGCCTACATGGGCGCAACCCACTCAATAGCGGCAGTTGTGTATCGTGCAGGGTCGGACTCAACAGATTTTCAGGAACTGGTGAATAAACTGCAGACATTTGTAGAATTGCATAGCCAGGATAAAACCGTACCGGATATTTGGGTGATGGGTGACTTCAATCTCCCACTCCTCAAATGGAAAGGAGGGGTACGGGAAACAGTTGACCTACCTCTGTATAATGTTCTAGGTCATTTTGTAGACAATAACTCACTAAGTCAAATGGTTAATTTTCCTACCAGAGGGGAGAACGTCTTGGATTTGGTACTAACCAACCGTCCCGATTATGTCCTTTCAACCAAGTGTGAAGACCTGGGGATTTCTGATCACGACATGGTTACATGCACCTTGACATACAATAGTACGGAGAAGCCCCCCAGGGAAAATAGGGATAGGTCGGAATTTGCGGAGCTGAATCTTCTGAAGGCAGACTTCGACAGGCTAAACACTGTTTTCGACGAAGTGGACTGGGATCAGCTACATCGTTTGTGTACAGAATCGGAAGACGCTGATGCTGAATTCTTAGAGTTAGTAAGGCTCACTGTTCTTCAGGTATGCAAGATCTTCACTGTGCCGAAGCGATGGAAGGAGAAACGGAAGGACAAAATCCTCCGGCACCTCCGCAGTCGGAGAAGAAAGTTGAATAGGAGAATGGTACATGCAAGAGGCAAGGCGAAGCTCAAATTTGAGGAGCTAGTCGGCAGAGTCACGCTTGCTATTAAAGGGCATGTGAAGGAAAAACAGCAGAGTGAGGAAGAACGAGTCGCTTCTGCAGTTAAAGATAAATCCTAAGTTTTTCTACAGTCATGCAAAGTCGCTGTCTAAGGTCAAATCAACAGTGGCACCCCTAGCGAGAAAGGATGGATCGCTTACTACTGACCCAAAGGAAAAAGCTGAGATCTTACAGAGTCAGTATGTGAAAGTTTTCAGCGATCCTTCAGAGGTAGATCCTGAAAAGGCAGTGGAGCACATCACAGAAGAGGAAGCTGAGATAAGCGACATCAGCTTTACGAAGGAGGACATAGAGCGGGCACTAAAGGAACTCAAACCGAACTCAGCGGCCCCTCCTGGTGATATCCCGGCCATCGTTCTGAAGAATTGCCGCCAAACGTTATCCTATCCAATATGGGTTATATGGCAGTCTTCGTTTCAGTCTAGTACAATACCTGCCGTTATGAAGGAACAGTTCATTTGCCCCATCTTCAAGAAAGGTGACCGATCAATACCTGGAAACTATAGACCAGTTTCCCTAACGTCTCACCTTTCCAAAACCTTTGAGAGAATTGTCAGGGATCACCTAACGGAGTTCCTGGAGAGGGCAGAGCTGCACTGTAATGGTCAACATGGGTTCAGGAAAGGGAGAAGTACTATGACCCATCTTCTCGCCCATATCGACAGAGTTCTCAAACATCTGACGGACAACAACGAAGTCGATGTGCTTTACCTAGATTTCCAAAAAGCATTCGACCGAGTTGATATTGGGGTCTTACTGAGAAAATTACAAAGATATGGCGTGAGAGGAAAGCTACTTGCTTGGATAAAGGAATTCCTCACCAATAGGAAGCAAGCAGTACTAGTGGATGGAGAGCAGTCTCGGTGGGAATGGGTCATCAGCAGTGTGATCCAGGGAAGCGTGCTGGGACCTATCCTGTTCTTGTTCTACGTAATTGACTTGAAAGAGTCGTTGTCAAGCGCTGACGCCCTGTCCTTTGCTGACGATACGAAACTTATACAGGTAATACGGACCCTACTAGACCAGGCTGAACTTCAGAAGGACCTAGGAAGTGTCACTCAGTGGTCAGTCAACAACAACATGAAGCTCCACGAGGATAAGTTTCAATTGGTTAATTATTCGCTTGGTAGATCAAAGTTGTTGAGAGAACTACCCTTCACTGCAGAAACGTTATCCTATGTTACAATGGGAGGAACCGTGGTGGATCCAGAGCAGCATGTAAAAGACCTGGGGGTCTGGCTATCTTCGGATGGTACCTGGACTCATCATATTGGCGATATCGTAAGGAGAGCTAACATGATTTCAGGATGGATCTTCTGTGCATTCAGGAGTAGGTCACCAGAAGTACTACTAACCTTGTACAAGGCGTTAGTCCGGCCCATACTAGAATACTGTTGCCTGGTGTGGTATCCAACGAAAATCGGGGATGATCAAATGGTGGAAAACGTTCAACGGGCGTTCACTCGGAAGATCCAAGGGATGAAGAATCTGGACTACTGGCAGCGGCTAGAGGCGCTTGACCTTATTTCCCTCCAGAGAAGACGCCAGAGATATGAGTTAATCCACGTTTGGAAGATCTATCAGGGACTTGTTCCCAATTGTGTTGAGATGGAGTTCCAGACGGGTCGGTTGGGAGTACAGGCGAAAACCCAGAAATATCCTTACTGGGCAGAATCCAAACGGGCAAACCAACTGTATAACTCTTTCGGCTTCAGGGCACCTCGGTTATGGAATAAACTCCCTCGAGAGGTTACTCTTTCAGAAACACTTCCTGGGTTCAAGGCAAACCTTGGTGCGTTCATGAAGGAATTCCATGACAGACCACCGGTGCGTGGCTATATGACGGTCCCTAATGAGTTTCGAGAGGCAGAAAGGAAGAGCGTTGTGTGAAGCTGTATATGTTGTTTGCTGCTGACGCTGTTTGTGTTTTACTTTGAGTTAGAGACTGTAAATAGACAATTTGACAAAGGAGGACCCACGAGATTGGAATTTCTGCACTTTATGTTTGTATTGTGTGTAATTTATTTGAACTTGAACTTGAACGTTCTCTCCATCTCTCCATCTCCAGCGCGCGCCACAAAAATTCTAAATGTCACTTGAAAATTCACTGAAATTTCAATTTTGGATGAATAGTGGGGGGGGGGGGGGGGGGGGCGGCCAACATCGGCCTGAATATAAATAGTGTAGACACTTAACAACGTCAACAACAATAATCATGCCCTCCTTTCTTCAGATACGTGGTCACTTGCAGCATACACCAAAGACCCCTTTGTTCGACGAGCTATAGAAGACTTCTTCCGTTACAAAACAAGCTACTCCTTAACAACAGGGAGCTCATTTGAAGACCAGGAGGGAGATAGTGTGATCCTCAGCTCGGGGTCTCGTGAAATGGTCGATGTTAAGATTGCACCCAACAATATATCCGCCCTCTTGGCGTGGATGGAGAGCACTTTCAAGGGACTGAAACCACCCATTTCAACTAGAATATTGTTTGAAACGTGATTTTTGTTGGCTGCGAAAAATCGCGCGCGAAAAAGAGGGCGCGACGTGCCCAATGATTTTTGAGAGGTTGAGGCATCATTTAGTTAATTAGTGTTCCGATATTATTGTATTTTGACGCATTAAATTAACTTGTTTGATTTTGCAAACATAGAAACGGTAAAACTGCTACTATAAATGCGAACGCGAATAAATATAAAATGTGCTGCTTATATAAGCCGCGCGTGAAAATTACGTTTGACGCGACGCGCAATGAAATTCATCGGGAAAAATATCCGCGAATAGAACTCGCTAAAATTTTCTGTTTCTCTCCCGATTTTTTCATTTTTGTTGAATTTCACGTCTGCAGTCTGCTGTCGGCTTGCAGATCCTGGACCCTGCTTGCGGGGGCTCTACACCCTACATCCCCACTGGGGATTATCCCCTTATGGGGTGATTCAGCCCTGACCGGGGCTGTCGCGAGCGCAGCTGAAAGCCAGGCACCACCCCTGGGCCCTGGCTGTCGCAAGCCCTTCTAGGTTTAAAATTAACTTAACTAAACTTTTAAAAACTCAATTTTAACACAGGTTTGGTCCCATGAGTGTTCCAAACCCGGATGACGACAATGCGTTTCGCAAAATAATGACAACTGCTCCCGGCGATCTGCCCAAAGGTAAAGTTAAAGGGACTAGGGGCTTGCCGCGTCTCTTCCTTTTAATGGTTGTTATTAAAAGAGTTTTGAATAATCAGTCTCAATTTATTCAGGAGCAAAACGTCAACAATCGTGGATGGAGACTCTACGGCGAAGTGCGTCTGTGAATGAAACTGATCGATTGATAGATTGTCCGAGTTGTCGGGGAACTGGCATGAAGGAAGTTTCTAATGAACTGGTGACTATTAAATTGAGCAGGGTCTTTGAAAACAAACAAACAAACTATTACATTGTCGATACATACTGAATTAGATATATGAGTCACATTGTGACTGTCACGTCACATTTACTAAACACTTCAGGTTGCACTGATACCATTACAACGATGAAAGATTGAAACCCCGAAGGATCAAGTTGAAAATAGCCATTGCACTGCTAATTTGTTCAGTTCTTCTCGGAGTTGTTACGTACATTCTACTTCCGGGGAAGGTTTTCATCACAATCACCGATCTAACGCTAAAGAGGGCGGACATCGCCAAACCGTGGTCACTACAACCCAATGCAGTTAACAGCAACAGTACCCTTACATGGCAGCTCCTCACTAATGTCACAAACAAAAACAGATTTCTACCTGTCACAATAGAGCAAACTAATGTTACCTTAAAACGAATTGTAAGTCGAATAAATGTTGCAATTCTCTAACTTACTAACTTCTGCCGCTATTTGTTGTTTCTAGCCCGAAGATAATCAATTTTTATCGTATCGAACTATTGAGCTAACACCATCACACCCCACACCCAGAGTAGAGAGATGGTGATAGTAGGGGTGCAACAGCTTGGAAACTATACAGTCAGCGCGGCCGCTACTGACACCCACAACTACGAGTTTCTAAACACCACTGGATACAGCGACATAGCACTCAACTGTATGTGCTGTGTTAACTACCAAGCGTTCGATAGCGTTGTCATGGTAGTAACGACCACAATTCGGTACAGTCTCCAGCTCTTTGGTATGTCGTATTATTTTTCTTTTGCCAGTGACGAGTCAATAAAATCGGACAATTGTAACTTTTTAACTGAGCTTGACAAGAATAAGACAATTAGTTGCTCCATCTACAACTTCTGTAGCATGGACCCGTGAGGGGTTATTGAGGTCATTATGGACCCGTGAGGTTCATTGAGGTCATTTTGGACCCGTGAGGTTCATTGAGGTCATTATGGACCCGTGAATCGTGATTAGGTTGTACCTCATTGAGGTTTCTAATTGGTGGAGGTGGGATGTGGGAGGTGTATTTATGACAGGGTGAATTGTTTGTGTTTTTGTCTGTTTTAATTGTGTCAGAATTTTAAAGTTTTAAAAAGCTTTTTTCCAACAAAGATTTCACACTAAAAGATGTTTGTAAATCATGATCCATAAACTCAACAATTTATTCCACTACATACAAATTACATATTGAATTACTCAACTAATTATTCCACTTGACATGTGTAGATCATGATTGAATTACTCAACTAATTATTCCACTTGCCATGTGTAGATCATGATTGAGTTGCTGAAGGTTGAGGATAGTTTGACTGATAAACCCTCCTTTCGATGGTTGCTAGATGAACACGAGAGAGATGTTAACGAATTAGATGCAATTCTTGATAAGGTATGTGTAATTTAGATAATTTATTTCATAGGTCCTTCTCCATGACACACCATAGATAGATATTTGATTTTGTATTTTAAATAGAGTTGGTGAATATAATGGATCAGCACGATATATTGTCAACATTATGGTGTATTATTACATGGCATAGGTACCATGGTATTCTTAGTACAGTCGGACCCCGATTTACCGGGATCCTCGGGGGAAGCCATTTTGCCCGGTAAATCGGGGTGCCCGGTATATCGGGGTCGAATGCCATTAATTTCCTATATCGGGGGAAATTTATCCTCCCGGTATATCGGGGTTCCAGTAAATCGGGGCCCGGTAAATCGGGGTCCGACTGTATACTAATCTATAGGAAGGATGTATAATAATGAATCGTCTCAAGGCAATGTTTATTGTACCTACCCACCCGTCTAATAGACCAAGAAAAGGACGGAGGCCGAACAATGCCATTGTGTATTAGATATGTACATTTTACACACACATTCACTACCGTGGCAGTATAGTGTAGTCAGTCTATAAATTATGCACTTTCCGCCACTGTGTGTGAGCCATTGTGTTTAATGCATTTTCACCCCGGTGTTAGACATAAAAGTCGTGTGTAAGTTCCAATCAATTTCCTTCATAAACATATCTTTTTCCTTCACATACATATCCTCCTATTCTTCTTGCCTTGTTCGACTCTCTTAGAACATCTCTTCTTGACTCTCTCTTAGAACATATAACATCTCTTCTTGACTCTCTCTATCCCGCAGGTAGCCAAGACGTGCAAAGTGTTCTGTGAGACGGGTGTAAGCTTCTGTGATAGCATGGTGTAAGTAGTAGAGATAGAGATAGAGAGATAGATAGAGAGGGAGAAAAAAGGGAGAAAAAAAGGGAGAAAAAGAGAAAATACATACAGAAGAATGGAATTGTTTAGAGAACAGACACAAACATCCAAACAAACAAATAAATAAAGACATCTCCCCATTTTTAGACCGTTTACGGAATCAATAACGGAGTTGTCAAAACACTTTGAGGGAGAGGAAGAGATATTTGCTGCTTATTCAACCTTCGCTGAACACCTTGAGGAGATCAAGTCATTTTATGCGGTGAATATAATATTCACAAAGTCTTTAAATATATTCACATAGTTGGTGACCTCACCCAACTAGGCTTCCTCAATTGGTAACTTGATGACATGCCCCTTGCTGCAAAGGTAACTTACCCAATTACTCACTATTTTCAGATGCTGTTAGAGCAGGTGAAGCGAAGTATATTGCTGACTATGGTAGATGATGTTAAAAAGTAAGTCACCATTCCAATGTTTGTTTGTTGTGGGCAGTTTCTTTCCTTTCTATGTAGTATATACCTGAAAATTATATGACTTACACCATTTTATCGTAGGATTGTAAGAATAGGAGAGGGAGAGAGCGGGAGAGAGTGGAAGAGAAAGAGAAAGAGAGAGAGAGAGAGAGAGAGAGAGAGAGAGAGAGAGAGAGAGAGAGAGAGAGAGAGAGAGAGAGAGAAACAAGGCGTTAGACTACTAGTTCACACGGGCCGATGGGTATCAAGTGTCTGGGCCATATGCTTCGAATATAAACACACACGCTCTATCTCACACAGGTCGTTAAAGACGGTGAAAAGTCACAGGAAGGCGTTCAAGGATAAAAGCGATGAGTTGGACGCGTAAGTTTTTTTGTATGTTTGTCTGTTTGTCTGTTTGGTTGTCTGTTTGCCAGTGCAGTCAGCAGTTGGCTGTTTTTAATGTGGTTGTCTGTTTGGTTATCTCTTTTGTTTCGTCTGTGGGTTGTCTGTTTTTCAGAGTGTTTTTATGCGTCAGTACGTCTGTTTTGGCTCACTTCAAGTATGTGGTCGATACTTGAGCCAAGTGTTGGAACCAAAACATGTTTATTTATGTTGTGTGGGATCGTTTGACAGTGCGGTATCCCCGGCCCCATTACATTACATCAAAATGGTTCTTATGATCTACGTGATTCTCCCCCAGGGCCCTTTATCAAAACTCCGTGAAAATGCCCAAGAAAAAAGACGACGAGGCCGTTGCCGTGGTAAGTTTTATGTCCTCTTTATTCCAAATCATTCAGACTGTTAGGCGTTCCCCCGCCTAGGTAGTACAATCTAACCATTCTTTCCCTGTACAGCACAATTTGGCAATCCTTGCCAAAGTAAAGTCAGAGTTTCACCATACTACGGTGGACTATGTCTATGAAGTCAATAAACTTCAGATGGGGAAACAATACCAAGTCACTGACAAGGTCAGTACAATCTGTCGTTACAGACAGTTCTTTCCCTCATGCGATCTTTACAGTCAACATTGGATTGCTTTTAGTTTTATACACGTACACCTTACACTTTGGCAATAGTTCTCCATTCCTAACTTCCAATCCAAAGTTCCCGAGTCTTTCCCCAGAGTCTTGAACCTTAAACCACAATGTATAATTCCCCCTCCAGTTTCTCCATCTGATGTATTCATTCTACTCCTTCTTCCATCAAGGATACCTGACACTCCAACACATCGACCCCTATCTGAAGAATCTTAACGCATTGGTAATTAACCCCAGCTTTGCTTGTTTGTGATAGAATATATGAAAATTCACGTTGGACGGTCTTATAAAATCCGAAAAATATCTAGACCTCTCTGTTCTTCAGATGACCCAAAAGCAGAAGTGTAGAGATGATGTGGTTACCTCCATGCAGAATCGACACGAAGCTGTAACCAAAGTAGGTGTACTGTATGGGTCATGGGGAGGGGTGTTTACCTGAATGCGGGGTGTGCCGTTGCTAAAGTAGATACCTTCATAATAAAAAGCAAAAAGCAATGGCGCCAACATTGTTACCATGGTTACCACAGTTATGATTACCATAGTAACTCAGAACTCTATAGTTGCCAAAGTTAATGGTCACATTATAATACCCCATCTGTTTCATTGTTCAAGATCACTACCATATGTATATCGCCCAACTCGATGCTTTGTTCGCGATGATTCCAACATCAATATGACCTTTTTTAGTTCGCTTGAATTCGCTTTTACGTCAGTCACCAGCGTCACTTCACACTCACTTTTTGGGAGCTTTTATCATTTGTTGGGTTCTGTACTGGGAAGTATTATACTTGATCTACTCATACTACATTTGTTGTAGTACCTCCTCGTCTAGATCATCTAATTTCATTTGATAGAGGCAGCTGTTTTTTAAGATGATATCTATAAATCACCTGTGTAAAATTCCCTGCTCAAGTTTAGATTATCTAACTTCCTAAATTGTTCGGCGGATTGTATGGCGGATTTTATTTCTGTGAGGGTTCGGTAGATTGACACCAGAGACCCTCTTTAGCTTGTAAGGAGCACATGATATATACGTGTGTAGCAAGGGATGAGTTACCGCGATTTTATCACACTAAACTCTCATAATATATGCAACATGCTGCTTGCGTAAGATCTTAATCCAGAGATCGTATAGACATAACACATATTATATGTTGTTCTAGATTTTTCTTGCCTCTCTCATATGTTCTCGCTTTCATTTTATCAGTTTTGTCATCATCTTGTACGTGTGCGTGCACGTTGTATCCTAATTTCACTTTTTACATTATGTACTGCAATACTGGGTGAGAAAGTGTGAGAGATAGGGATAGAGCGTGAGAGAGTGAGGGAGGGTGAAAGAGAGAGAGAAATAGAGAGAGAGAAATAAAGAAAGAAAGAAAGACAGAGAGAGACAGAAAAAAAGAGAGAGAGGGAGACTCATTGAAGAGAGAAACTTTATTTTAACACGCACATTCCCCTGTTGCATTGTGTTCAACCCGTTCCGACTCTGAATATATCGTGTTACACATAACTCTAGCTTATTTTGTTTCCGTCTTTACTCTCTATCTTTCTTGTTTTCCTTTCTTGGTCTATCTTTTTGTCCATCTCAGATTTGTTTCCCTATCTTAGTCTATCTTTCTCTCCATCTTTACTTGTTCATTTGTCATTTGGTGGTTGCCCTAGCTCAACCCTCTCTCTGTATTTTATCTATCGCTCTATCTTCCCTCTCTCTGTATTTTATCTAGCGCTCTATCATCCACCCAACCCTCTCTCTCTGTATTTTATCTAGTGCTCTATCTTCCTCTCAACCCCCTCTCTCTGTATTTTAGCGCTATCTCTCTTCCTGGAGTGACACCAGCTAGAGCTCTGCCACAGTGGACTCCAACACCCCATATTATCTTCCTATCTCCTCACTCTCTCTCTGTGTGTTACTAGTACTGCGTCGTGAGTGTGATACACAAACACTGAGCGAGTGTGAGTGATACATCTGCTGCGTATATGGTGGTAGTGTGTTGTTGTTATGCGTCGTTTCCTTGTCTCTCTCTTCGCCTGTTGCTCACCCCGAGATCGAAGGAGATCCTCAACAGATAGTTTCGATCACCCCGCAACAGCCCCAGCTGGAGGAGGAGGGGTTAATACCGTCCCGGTTCCTACTGATCCGGGGAGGTTTTATTTTAGTGAGGGGGAGGTGTTTCCAACAGATGACGAGCTAGATGCTACATCTGTTGTCAGTGATGATGAAATTCCGTCTTTACAGGAGTTCTCATCACGACAGATTCACATCGGGGCTCCCCTTTCAACGTCCTCTGACCGTCCTACACCCACAGAAGAGGAGGAGCCAGGTGTTTCAGATGATTGTGGGAATAGCGAGGATTCAAGTCCGAGTTGTGCTGGTTCTGAAAGGTCAGATTGTGAGAATGGGGTTGTAATTAATGGTAAAGAAAATGAGAATGGGGTTGTAATCAATGGAAAAGAAAGTGAGAATGGGGTTGTAATTAATGGCAGAGACAGTGAGGATGAAATCCAAAATTACGAACAGGTTGCAACTCAAAATGGTGAAATAGACTCAGATTCAGATATATCAGAACCTCCCCCCTCTAATGAACCATCCAGCGAAGTATTGGAAGTTTCCGGTCCCTATGAACCTTCTACAGATACCACTGACCGCAGTAAACTAAAATTGGACATTTCTACTGATCATGCTCTCTCAGATTTAACCCCTTCATCAACAAATTCGCCTCAAGTTGTGGTGGACTCACCGGCTGAAGAAATGATGGATTCACCAATCGATACACCGGTTCGTTACTGACATAACTTCTAGATTAACAGCTTAATAATGTGTAAATGTACTTAGGGGTGCTTTGCATCATTCATAGTTTGTATGTTCGGGTGCAGTGAGAGAAAGCAAAGTAAGGCACGTTGATACCGGGCTATGAATATTGGAATAGTTTGTGACGAGTACGAGTTACAACTAGCATTACCAAGACAGTGAATAGATTTGAGGTGTCAGTAATATATGGTTTCCATCGTATTATATATCCCTCAGTTAAACGAAACCTTTGTTGCCTATCTAAAGAATGCACTTTTTATTTACCAATATCTGCAAGTTTTTACTAATATTAATGTATCAGGTATCTGTAATTTCTATTTCTTTCAGCTCTCCCAGAACAAGTACGATGGATTGTTAATGCTACCGCCATCTCCCAACAGTGACAAGTATGGTGTAGCATAAAACATATATCTACCCCTAGTTCTTTTGAACTTTCATATATCTTTTGAATTAATATTCCTGGAGTTGCCTGTTATTCAGCTAACCCATCAGTCTATGCGGCAATATCCCTCCGACCACCCTCTCTCGCCCCTCCATTATGTGTGTAACCCTCCATCCATCATTTACCAGGGTTCTACTAGAGGGATATTTATTCAAAAGGGGCCACAATGCCTTCAAAACATGGAAACGCCGGTATTTCATCATTAAATCTGACCAACTGTTATACCAAAAACGTGTCAAGGACTGTGAGGTAGGAGCTGTTTAAAATAAATCAGAGTTTTCAAGTTAAAACTCTCTCTCCTGCCCGGTCTTTTTTGTAAATTCTCCATGATAATATATCTGCCCGGTCTTGCATATTAACATATCACAGCTACACGCTCATTCTCTCTCAGTCTCCCTCCTAGCCCCTCTAATTCTCTCTGAGTCTCTCTGATCCTCTCTCTCTGATCCTCTCTGATCCTCTCTCCCTCTCTCTGATCCTCCCTCTCTCTCCTCAGGATGACGAGAGTAAAGTAGTGGTAGCAGATCTGAGGCTGGTACAGGTGAAATCGATGGATGAACAAGATAGGAGATACTGTTTTGAGCTAATAATGCCACCATCCAAGTAAGCACACGTAACCTTGACAAGCTACACACTATCCGTTTTGTACATTAATTTCGTGTTGAGTGTCATAAAATTCCTGCATTTAATCAGTAACATACACCAAAGCTGCCCTTTTTTATCTCTGCTGGTTTTAGATGTATTGGCCAGTCTTTATCACAGCCCCAACCTCCCCCGACTCTCCTATACTTACCAAACTCTACTTACCACTCTCTTCTACTTACCACACTCTATTGTATTCTTGATCTCTCTCTTTATCTACACGTTATAAAATCTTTACATTTTTATTAGAAATAAATAATTAAATTCGGATTTTTTGAAGTTGTCACCCCCCCTTCTCGTGCGCGGAATGTTTTTGTGCGTCAAATCACATCATTTGGGGGTGACAACTTCAAAAAATCCGACTTTAGATGGACACACATCTGAAGAAAATTCAGCGTCAAATCGCGAACGTTGATATAAAATCGCCAACACACATGTAAGAACAGTCACAAACGAGAGACACTGCCACCTTCTTACAAAAGTCAGTTCTATCGAAAGTTCATATCCTGTGTCACAAGCTGAGAGGACTGTAGGTGAATACTGATTGAAGAGAAGGTCCACATGAGGGAAGTTGTTCCATTAAAGAAGGGCCATTTGTGCCATTGTATAGCGCATGTGGGAAAGAGAGAGGTTAGGACTTTGGGAAAGAGAGAGGGTTAGGAATTTGGGAGGAAAATGTAAGAGAATGGGGTGAAGGGGGAGAATGGATATGTTCAAACTGGTCCATGTCATATAAGGACCAGAATTCCACAAATTTTAAAGAATGGGGCGATAAGAAACAGGAAGAAAATATGTTTTTTTGGCTGTGTTCCAAAACCGGGGTCCAGAAAACATAAAACTATTGTCAAGATACATGTACAACAACGGTTCCTTTTCAGTGTTCAAACTAGGTGCTAATGTTGATAATATCTTAGGTAAGGTTTATTTGTAGATTTAGCAAGTGAAAATCTATTACAGAAAATGTCACTTGCTAAAACTTTGGGAATAAAGTTTAATTTTATGAATTTTTTGCTTAGTGTAATTTCCTTTTTTTATGCTTCAAACTACACATAATTTACCCATTTTACGTCCATAAACGGTAACCTCATATAAACATATGATCACTCCGTCATCCTTATTATTCCCATTCGTTGCCACAGCGTCATCATACAGCCACAATTTGGTTGCTACAATGTCATCCGGGCAGGTAATGGTGTACTCAGGGTTGGATACATGGACCTCATCAACAGTTCCACAAGTGGTCCAAGCTCCTTTTTGTTCACTATAGATTCGGACTTGGGTCCCCTGAATACGGTATGCATTGGTAGCATAGTTTGTCCTAAAGGGAGGAAAAATTTGATTTGCAAAATGTTCTAAATTTAAAATGTTTGTACAGTCAAGCTTCGGTTTACCAGATCTCGATTTAAGGGATCGAACCTCGATTTACTAAATAGACAATCCACGAGGAATCCAGTAAATCGAGGTTAATAATACCTGCCCAGCATGGTTACAGTTGATATGATTGACGGGTCCTGCAAATCAAACTTTATCCATTCCTCAGTGGATGATTTTTTAGAATGATACTCGGTTGCTAAGTCACCATCGATTGCTTTTGAGGCACCCCTACCATTGTCGATTGAACTCTGAGTTGGGTTTATCAAAATGACCTTACTGCCAAGTGCTGTATCTCGCAGGGCCACAAGGACAAATATAATGAAAAACATAGCTACAATGGGAAACATGAGACATGAAATTGAAACTGGTCAATGACCAGTGGTCATGTTTAATTCTACAAATGGAGACTCGCTGGGTTGAATCCAACAACGAGCCCGACCCAGCGAGTCTTCATTTGACTAATAAACACATGAACTGATATGAGACTCAACTCTCAAGAGTCAAGAATAGTCAGTACGAATAGAAATGACGCCGCTACGTCAACAGATATACTGCAGATATCTCGTTCAAATTAAATGATACTGGGTGTCTGTTTACAAGATTTATCAGACAAATAGGCCTGCCACAACAACAGATGAAATTTGGTAGCAGCAAATAGATAGCATGCAAAATATATCATTGCTTTATATATTGTGTAGTGGGCTAATAATTACAGGAAATAGAGCCCACCCGAGGACACGAGACTTGAAGACAGCTGTTTTAGTTCTAACCATAATAGGTAAAAGTCATGAGCCATTTCACCGGTGCTTCAGTAATTATAAACAACAGTTGATGAACGAAGGGGATGAAGGGGGAGGGGGTACTTGGGTTAGGAGAGAGAGAGGGTTGAGTGGCAAATGAGTTTAGAACACAGTGTCTAGTGGGGTGCTTACAGCATGCCAATAAATATTAGAGAGTCTGAACTCTAAATATAGCAACCACACCTTTTTAAATGATCTTAGTAGACAGCCGGTAAACATGTGCTGACTTAAACGATACACGTGGAGACTGGAGAGTTAACCCTGGGAACTTTTTCAACTTGAATGTATATTGTCACCGCCACATACGTCAATGTCATTTCCCCGCCCGGCTTATCAGGGGTTTATAGATCTAATAGACAGTCGGACCCCGATTTAACGGAAGGGTAAAATTACCCTCAACCCTGATATAATAGGATTATAGGAAATTAACGGTATTTGTATTTGCTTAGCGCCATAGTTACCCATACCCGGGCGGTATGTGGTTTGCTCAGCGTGTGGCTAAGTGACCCAAAAAAAAACCATGTATCATATCCGAATTTCTACCTCCACATCCCTCTCCTAGTATCTACCACCCACCACGCCGGCCACCCACCCTCTAGCTCTCCTAGTGTCTACCAACCTCCCTCTCCTATAGTATCTACTCTGGGAGGAGAGTCTCTAGAATCCTATCGTCCTCCACCTCCCTCCCTCCGCCCCCTATTCCTACACCCTCCATCCCCTAGTTTCTACCAACCTCCCTCTCTAGTCTACCAACCACCCACCCATATCTACCTCCCCTCCTAGTATCTACTCTGGTCTCTAGAATCCTATCGTTCTCAACATCCCTACCCCCTCCCTCTGCTATTCCTACACCCTCCCTCCCCTAGTTTCTACCAACCTCCCTCTCTAGTCTACCACACCTCCCTCTCTATATCTACCTCCCCTCCTAGTATCTACTCTGGTCGAAGAGTCTCTAGAATCCTATGACCTATCGTCCTCAACATCCCCCTATTCCAACCCGCCTCCCTCCCCTAGTTTCTACCAACCTCCCTCCCCTAGTTTCTACCAACCACCCACCCATATCTACCTCCCTCCCCTAGTATCTACTCTGGTCGGCGAGTCTCTAGAATCCTATCGTCCTCCCAAGCTGACTTCAGGTGTGCTGGATGAATTATTGCCCTCAAAAAAGTGCATGTCTATGTAATTACTTCAAACCTCTATTTATACCGGACTCCTCAGTGAGCATTTGCACGGTAAATCGAGGTCCGGTAAATCGAGGTCCCCCCGGTCCGGTAAATCGAGGTTTGACTGATGTGCACTACTACAGTCTTGTAAATCATTTTCCCCTCCAATCCTTTCATTAATTCCCATATTAGCTTGTTGTCTGATCATTGCTGCCTGATTCTTGTGTGTGTAACTATCTCTCTTTGGGGCATCATTTTATTGAAGGAATATCTATTAGTGGCATGTAGCCCTTGTTTTATATTGCCACTATTCAGTTAAATCAACCTTTCAGGAAGATATTTCTACAGGCTGACTCACAAAAAGTTAAGGATGAGTGGATTAAGAGCTTACAGGTAATACATTGCAGGGGGCTTGTAATTGTTTTGTTCAAGGGGAGAGGGTCGAACAAGGCAATATTGCAATGATAGCAGTGCTTTGGGTTATTGAAAAAAGGTAAAAAGTAGCAAACCTTCTAGTTTCTACCTTTGAATCTTTAATTAATTCTAACATTTTAGGCTGGCATCGAGGATGCAATTCACAACACGACACTCCCTGATAACAACGAAATAGAGGTATTATAAAAGAGGCAATTTCCTGAATAGAATCTCTCCCTTCAACTTGCAGGAACGCGCCCCGCCAAACACCCTCAATCAGGGGTCCTGTGCGCGTGCGCGCCACTTACACTCTCATTGTCACATGACCCATGAGAATTTCCTCAGCAATTTACACAGTGTGTCAGTGTGGATGCCGGATCCATTAATGTTAATTTACACACTCTCTCTGTTTACTACCTCCTTCCTCTCGTTAGGCCCAGTCTAGACAAAACGATAACGCCAAGAAGGCAGGAAATACACCACAAGTTTTAGCGTAAGTTGGAAAACAAAGAAGCAGCACAAAATAAATTACATTTAGACAAATCATAATTTCACTCAGACCAACCCTGTTTTGATTCTCAATTGGGCAAACTTGTTTGATTTTGAGTAATTTGAACTCCATCTCACAACTTCACAGTTCAGCACGATTATACCTTTCTTCTGTTAGTTAAAACGCTACTCTTTAGATTGATACAAAGGATAAAAGATCTACCCGGAAATAATATTTGTGCAGATTGTACGGACCCTGAGGCACCTTGGGCGAGCATAAACCTTGGTAAGTTATATCTCCTCTATCTTTCTCACCGTGCCTCAAATATTGTAAAGGAGAGTTAGAACAACCACGTTATTGTCTTTTCATTTTTCAACAGTTTCATATTTTATCCAGGTTTAACACTCTGTAAACAATGCAGTGGGATACACAGAAAACTGGGGGTACACATCAGCAAAGTTAGAAGTCTTGAGCTTGACGTCCTAGATGTGGAACAATGTTTGGTGAGTCCCTCATTTTCTTTGTTTTTATTTCGTTGTTGATTTTTTTGCCTAGCTCGACCGTCTTTTCGCGAGCTCCGTCCGTAAAGGAGGGATAGAACATAACACGTTTTTTCTGTTGTGTCCAGCCACGGTTCCCACTTTATTCTTTACTTTACTTTGTTCTTTAAGTCAATGGTGTCTGGTAAGCAGCTCCCTCCAAATCATCCCCCACGGGTTCAAGTCCATGCTTTGTTCAACCCTCTCTCCCCGTGCCCCGCGACATGGAGAACATAACATTTAACAATTCAAGTCCATGCTTTCGCTATGAAGTTGCTCCGTGTACACTGATGACTCGGTCCGGGTCCATTTGTCTCCAGGGGTAGCTGGTGGTGGTGATTCAGATGGTTCCCCACTGCGTGATGATTACCCCCTGCTGCTGTAGTAGCTGCTGTGGGGTGGATTGACGCTGACCGAGAGAGACGGTGTTCATCGTGAAACTTTGGTCGGTAACGGAGGATCCGGACCTTGAATCCACAGCAGGCGTGTTTACTGCTGTATTTGGCGAGGACACGTGGCGAGTGGAGTGATTCAGGTTTCATTTCGAAACCTAGCACACCGTAAACCTGGAGATTAGTAGGATGATTAGTAAGTAATTAGTGGGAATTAGTAACTAGTGGGAATACGTATTTAGTGGCTTTTAGTAGGATAATATTACTGTAGAAAATATAGGAGTCAATAGAGTTTTAGTTGTTAGTTAGTATTTACATACCCATGCTAAGTATGAGGCGAAGACCCAGACGCTGACTAAAAGATGCAACACACTCCCAGTCAGACCAATGGAACCACCGAACCCGCACATTATAAAGCCAAGGATTGCAAGGCACACTGGTACTGCAAAGTACACGTAGAGACTGAGTCCATAGAGAGTGACCATGGCAGGGGAATCGTCACTAAAGCTATAGGAAAGTTTCAAGTTAGCACAAAGTCGCGACTCGATTTTAATCGGAAGGAAAAAGTGAAATATTATAATCTGGAAGTTTGTGGATGACTTGAGTCCTTATAAGTAGGTAATAAATGTAGGTTAATTAGTAAACTGGCAAAGTTTTATTGCAGTACGGTATGAAGACATTTGAAGGAAGGAGCTGTGCCGGTGAATATATAAGAGAAATATGCTATAAGTAAAGGGATTGATGGAGGGAAAGAGAGAGATGGAGAGTGCCCTGAGAGGTATTGAAACAAGCGTATATATGGGCAGAATGAAACGAAATAGATAAAATGCAGATTGATATGGCAGAGAAAGAAATGAAAAGTAAAAGAATGAGACTGGGGGAATATTGAAAGGGAGAGAAATATTAAGAGAGAAAGAGAGAGAGCTGGAGGTTCGTGGAGAGAGAGGGGAAAGAGACAGAGAGAGGGTCAGAGAGTCAGAGAGTCAGAGAGGGTTAGTGGAGATTGAGATTGAGTCGGCAAAGTAATGAGAATGTTGTAACTTATTGCGGTTCAAGGGATATTAATTGCAGAATTGAACATTGCTAATACTAGTTCGGTTAGATACTAGATTGACATAGCGAGTCTACTTGAATCCATATTATACAAGTCTTTAAAAGTGTTACTGTTTTGAGACTTTTGAAAGTTGAAAACATATTGAATCGATCTTTTTGGTGAAGACATTTAATTAGTTTACCTAAATATCTGGTGGGAGACTTTGACATCTTCCTCGTTCGTGGTCCACTTCTCCTGTTTCACCATCCCTATATCGTGCATCGCATATTCCTGAAACAACAAATTGTTAGACACCTGCACTCCTTCAGAAATCACACTTGATCACTTATCAGAGTCAGGATTAGTAACCATGTTAATTGTTAGTAACATGGTTAACAAATTAACATTGTTACAAATTGTTGACAGTAAAAATTGACAAGATACCTAAAAATGCTCTTTTTTAAGCTCTGTAAAGCGCTCCGAATAGGCTGTTTTGGAATTTTAAACTACACTACCAGACAAAAATTCTTTAAAAAATGGGACAGACGAAAAGTTTTACTTTTTAGGTATCTTGTCAACCTGTATTCTGTAAGGAAGGGGCTACGTACAATATGTTCATATTATATGTTGTTTGAATATATTACAACACTATTTGTTCTGAAACTGCTGGGACGTGTTTGTTGATTGGAATAATGTGATTGAATCTCAAGTCGTCTCATCTGACCTGTGCAGTGTGATCACACATGTGACTATGTGTGTGTGTGTCTAATGCTAAGAGCTGCAGTGAGGCACAGGGACGGAGGCAAGGACAGAGGCATTGATTTGGTCAGCTGTATATGTATGTTAATAAGCTCCATCTTATCGTTGCATCATTGGAAGTCTCCCTTAGTCGCCCCAACGTGGGCCACGGAAAGGGGGTGGGAACTTGAAAAGAACAGGAGAACTCTAACCAGAACCCACCCTAAATGTGGCCTACCTCAGCGGATTCCGGGGGGTTAACAGAACCCCCTAGCAACCACCCCGGCCCCCTATACAGATACTAGCAACCTACCTCAGCGGATTTCGGGGGGACAACAGATCTCGCGAGGAAAGTAAAGAAATCCCCCATTAACAGGGGGCACGAACAAAGAACAAAGTGTTTTACAAAGATTAACCCTTTCAAAAGCAGTACTATATAATGGCCACCACCCCCACACTCTCTCGCCTTTGATCTCTCTCTCCCTCTCTCTCTCTCTGGCTCTCTCACTCTCTCTCTCTCTCTCTCCTCTCTCTCTCTCTCTCCTCTCTCTCCTCTCTCTCTCTCTCGCTCTCTCTCTCTCTCTCTCTCACACTCTTTCTCTCTCTATAATCTCAGACTCTTTTTCTTGGTGGGTGGTCCTCCCCTTTCTGACGCACAATGTTTCGTTTTGTCTTTCTATCTTTCTAGTCTCTCTACACTAGTCTCTTTCTCTCTCCCTGCTTCTCTCTCTGCCTCTTTACTTCTGAAATCTTCTCCAGGGTTACTCTTCCTCTGTCATCTCTCTCCTCTCTCTCTCTCTATTCCTCTCTCCTCTCTCTCCTCTCTCTCTCTCCTCTCTCTCTCTCTCTCTCTCTCTCCTCATCCTCTTCTCTTTCTCTCTCTCACTCTCCTCTCTCTCTCCTCTCTCTCCTCTCTCTCTCTCTACTCTCCTCTCTCTCTCTCCTCCTACCTCGTCCTCTCTCTCTCTCTCTCTCTCTCTCGTCTCTCTCTTTCGCCTCTTTCTCTCTCTTCTCTCTCTCCATCTCTCTCTCTCTCTCTCACTGCGTCTCTCTCGTCTCTCGTCATGTCTGATCTTTCGTCTCATTCTCTCATCCTCTCTCGTTTCTCTCCTCTCTCTCTCTTCTTGGTCTTTTTTCTTCCCAATATATAGTTTAATGGTTTCAAAGCAATTTGGCTGAATAAGGGCAAGCAAGCCCTAAGGATATTATATGCAGAGATCGAGTTGTTTATCACATACAAATGGGGTTGTAGAAGAGTGAGACTTGCGAGACACCTTGGTTACGAAGTCACCCCTATTACGCTGGCCCTCGCGTCGAGGGGTAATTTCATTCCCAATGCGAGACCAGGAGGCCATGATAGTTGTTCTCACGCTGTCTGGTGGCACCGACGCCGTTATGATTGATCTCAGATCGGGTCGGCGCATCCAGACAATTTTCAAGTGATATCATCTTGGTGCTAGAGACAATTTGAATGCAAATACAGTTGGACCCCAATTTACCGGAATCCCGATTTACCGGAATCCCGATAAATTTCACTCCGCCATACTAGGCAATATGATTAACTGGGGCAAAACCCCATCCCCTGATTCAAAGGGCCCCAACACAGCCTTCGGTGACACTAAGGACGCGGAGAGATCGCGAGAAAAAACCCATCCCCTGGACATCCCGGTAAATTGGCGTCCCACTGTAATATACCTGACACTGAAACACTTGGAAAAACTTACTCCGGTTTGGTAGTAAGCGTTTCAAAGGAAACCCTTATGTACATACTCTCTACCAATGAAATGAATATTGCCTTCACTACACACGGAGAGAGAGGGAGAGAGAGGGAAAGAAAGAGAGAGAGATCAGAGAGTGAGAGAGAGGGGGAAGAGGGAGAGAGGGAGCTGGGAGAGAGGGAGGGAAAGATAGAGGGAGGGAGAGAGGTACTAGAGAGCTGAGTTTGACCCCCGCAAAGTGTGATACCCGCACCATCACTAGACGGCCAGTGTTGCACGCACAGGAAAAAAAATCAGCCATGCATAGAAGTTGCTATATATGCAGATAGTAGAATGCTAAGACATAAACGCAGAGATCTTAAATCATTGATGACTCATACATGATACGTTTCTGTTAACTGTTAGAGTATGTATCATTATTTGCTGACTACTTTAAGACTACTCTCTTTGGGCACGTCGCGCCCCTCATGTTCGCGTGCGGGCAACTACTCTCTAGACTAAAGCATCCTTCACGTTGGAACAGTGGTATCTATTTCTGTCTGTAAACCTCTTGATGACTCCAATCTAATGCAATCTCTCAACTTGAGAATCTTATTTTATTATTTTATTTCAATCAATCTCTACCACTTTTCTAGAATTCTCAATCCTATTCTAACCACATTATTCCATTTCAGCTAATGCTAGAGCTTGGGAACACAAAAGTGAACGCTATCTACGAATACAGCGTCTGTTCCCCTTACGAAAAACCTGTTGCAACATCCGTGTAAGTAAATCATGTGATTTTTTATAAAAAGAAGAGTTTCTGTCGAACAAAAAAAACAAAAGCAGGAGAGAAGTATATGAAAATAAGAGAGAGGACAAGTTGGAAGGATTCGAAAATTAGTGAAAAGGATACCAGACTATAACTAAAGCCACCCTGAAACATTCCCACACACCGGGAGAAACCTGGAGAGAAATCTGGAGAGAATGAGATGGAGAGAGAGAGAGAAAAAGAGATAGAAAGATAGAAAGAGAAAGAGAGAGAATCACTGCATAGGATCGCTTTAGCTAGATTGCAATTTATTAGATGATAGAGAAATCTTTCATAGTTGCACAAGAGCATTTTATTTCCCCGCCCTCCTCTGTCCACCCATGTCTCTCTATCTCTATCCCCTGATCTGTCCCTATAATGTGTTATCTATTAGAATCCTAAAATCTCATTCTCCCTGTTGAATATGCAATATTATAATCCTATATCGATTAAAAGTATCACCACTAAATCAGTTCATCATACCGGTTCCTATAAACAACACACAGGTTCTTCTATAAGTATCATTGTAAAATTTTGAGATATAATATAATTCTTTAGGTAGCACTGCTTGTACAACTTATAACACTGGGCAGTGTTATAAGTGAAAACTTATAACACTGGGCAGTGTTATAAGTGAAAACTTATAACACTGCCCAGTTATACATGAAAACTTATAACACTGCTGCACTTCGAACTCCTTACTCCACTGTTTCTGTCACACTTAAAAACCGTTGGAAAGATAAGCGTGTACGAACTCCCTCTCTCTCTCTCTCTCTTTCTTTATGTCACACTCTCAAGCCGTTGCAACACCGAGATCAAGATAACAGTCACGAACTCCCAGACCCACACATTGTTTATCTCTCTCTCTCACTCTCGCTAATCTCTCACTCTCTTTACCTATAGATCTCAGGCGTTATCTTATCTCTGCCTGCTACCTTATCATGAAATTGGTTCTATTGGTACGCCCTAAAGTGTCTCTCACTCTTGTTTAAAAAATTTTACAATGCAATTTTATTATGCCTATTTTCGTTGTACCTGAAGTCAACAATAATGTCCCAGATTCTTACACTTTTAGACCTCGCAGGCTCGGTCAAAAAGTAAAACTACATCACTCGCAGGCTCGTGAGGTAGTTAGACTTAGTGGCACTCGCAGGCTCGTGCACTAAAGTACAAGAATCTGCCTCGACCTGTGGTCTCGGATCATTATTGTTGCACTTATAACACTCGACCTTCGGTCTCGTGTTATAAGTTTTCAGGTACAACTTATAGGCATAATAAAATCCTACAGTACTAAACCATAGCATAATGGATATGCAGTATTACTGTATCACAGTATCGACCACTATAACTATGGTAACTATGGTAACTATGGTAACTATGTTCATTAAATTCCTAGGTTATCTGACCGGGATATGTGGACTAAAGCTAAATACGAAGAGAGATTGTTTCTAGAGAACAGGGACTTTGTTTGTGTACAGAGAAAACAACTTAGATCAGCTACTACGGCAGTTTCTTATAAAATGGATTCAATTAGGTACCTTTTGGGAGTGTTTACATGTTATTTTATTAGGGACATGGTTGGTTTTACATATTTTTATACCGATTATATGAATTATGATATATATCTTATCTCTTATGAATTAATAATGGTTCTCATCAAGTATAACCAGTGTTTGTAGACCCCCCTTTCTCAGTTTTGATCCCGGTCCGAATGTGAAACACAGAAAAGGAAAGGAAGCAGCAGCAGCAGCAGGTCGACCTTTCTCAAGAATCTTCCAACTATCAAACAAAAAGAAAACAAGGGGTGGTAGCGATGGCACTAATTACATTCAACACTGTGAGTTATCAATAACAAGATGTTGCAATAGACAATTAAATGCAAGATTTTATTGCAAAAATCTAGTATGTAGTGATCTAGTAGGATGCTTCTTTATATGGGAGCTCTGAGAATTGATTAAATTCAAGTAGTTCTACCAACTACAGCAACTAAAACTTAACCCAAAACATACACCACTTAGCAGAAATTCTCGGGCACTACAAACAAACAATAACCAACTACTAACTGTTTTCAGGGGGGGAAGATGAGGGAAATGATTTAGCCAATATAAAACAGAAGAACCCGCTGTAACTGTGGTGGGGTACTGGAGTGCACACTGAGAGTTGTGTCCCTGATGGACTGCTATCCAAGGCAGCTCTCTCCTCCTCAACACCCGATCTTAATAAGGTAAATGGAGAGAGGAACTGGGCCCTTTTCAAAAATCTAAAAAGAGGGAGGGGAAACCTGGGGCCTACTTATCTAGTATTATTTTCCAAAAATGAAGGGAGTTGGGAAAACTATTTACCCCTCCCTTGGGGGGTTTAAGGGGCCCAAAGGGGTTTTTTCCCAAAAACCAAAAGGATCTCTTTCTGGAAAAGGAACGGGGTGGGGGGCCTGGAAAGCTAAAAAAACCCGGGGCGGGTTTTGTGCCCAGAGTTTAAAACGGGAAATTGGGGCCAAAACCGAAAAACCGGTTTTTAAACAAATTCTAAAATAAAACATTTTTAAAAAACCGGGGGGGGGGGGGGGGTTAAAAAAACCCATTACAAAGTCTCGGCTGCCTTTTTATCCTGTAAAAAGACGTCTGGGCCGTTTTATGCGGGGGTTTTAATATTTTAATTTAATAATTTTTTTTCTTTTAATTAAAATAAATTAATTTAAAAACCCTACCTTCTTCACCCTGGCCCCGGGTTTGGTTTCCCTTCCTGACAATCTAAATCAAATGGGCCCCACTGGGCATAAAAAATTTTAAAGTATTTTTCAGAGGGGGGGACAAATTTGGCATGCATTGCCGTTATAAAACGTAAAATAAAAGCATTTTTGGGAAAATAGGGTTTAGCTGCAGTATTTAAAGGGGTTTTAACCCTCGAAAAAACCCCTGCATCGGAGTAGGGCGGGTTGGTTTGCCTCGACACGGAAAAAGGGGTCGGAAAACAAGTAGACGGCTATGTGGGGCAAAAAACCCCCAAAAAATAACCCCAATTTTTTCACAATATTATACAGCCCAAAGGGGTTAAATTTTAAACCGTTTTTTCCCAAAGGGAAACCGGTAAATTTTTGCCTTTCCCGACCCTCCTAAATTCCCAGTAGTGTAAGGGGGGGGGCCCCCAAACCAAAGACACCATAGCTAGGAGTCATAGTGTCGACAGTATCGCAATGACAAAAGTCGGGGATAGTTGTTGGGAATTCTTTCGGATCTTTTAGGGGGGGGCAAAAAACCCAAGGGGTTTTTAAAAACGGGGGTTTATGTTTGCAACGTAGGGCCTTTAAAACAAACTAAAGTAGAAAAAGGGAAAATAGGGGCAATGTGGTTACTGCCGCTGGTGTGATTGGGTGGAAAAAATCTTAGTTCTATCTTTTATCCATCGTACTGCATCTTTCATTCCCCCCCCTTTTTCTACTTTTACCCCGGAAACCCTCTGTCTCTGTTTCCCCTAACATCTCTCTCCCCCCCCTTTTTTCCCCCTGTATCTTATCAACTCTTTGTTTTTCTTTCACAATATATCAAATTTATTTCGGTATTTTGATTTTATTTTTAAACAAACTAGAATTATATACGGAAAGTAACATACTAAGACACGTGAAAATATAAACTAGGGGGGGTGTGTCTCTCCCAAACTTTTTTATTTACCAAAAATGAAATTGAGATATTATATTTATCAGGTTCTGGTATTGTTTTTTTCAAAGAACAATATAAACGGGTGGTTCTAAGAATCATCAATCTACAAAGAAAAGAAGCATTAAAATTTTTTTGTGTAAAAAGTTTTAAAAGAAAAGGAACAAAACTGCCTCCCTCAAAGGGTCAACCCGTCGCGCGGCCTGCCCTTTTTTGGTTAGGGGAATGTTTAAAGGGGCCAGGTTCAACGTGGTGTCAACCCGGTTGGCCACATAGGAAAACGGTAGAATCCCGGGGGGGAATTCCCAGTTCAAATTTTGGGTGAGAGCAATTGTTTGTGTGAGAAGGGAGAGAGGGGGAGGGGGGGAGGAGAGGAGAAGGGAAAAAGAAAGAAAGAGGAAAAAAAGGGGAAAAAAAAAAGGGGGGGGGGTTTTTTTGGGGGGGGGGGGGAAAAAAAAAAAAGGGGGGGGGGGGGGGAAAAAAAAAAAAAAAAGGGGGGGGGGGGGGGGGGGGGGGGGAGGGGGCCGGGGGGGGGAGAAGAAGGAAGGAAAAGGGGAAAAGGGGGGGAAAAGGGGGGAAAAAGAAAAACTTTAGGCCCTGGTTTCCCTTTGTTATTTCTCTCGTTCTCTCGCATATTTTTCTCACTATCTCTAAGTCCCTTTCTCTGACTCTCTCTTTCCTGACTGACTCTCGCATGACTCTGGCTACTCTGGACTCTCGATATATCTCTCTATCCTTACCTTTCTATATATATCTCTCTATATATATATCTCATCCGATCTCATACGAACTCTATCTCTATAATCTATCTCTCGATCTATGCTCTATATCGCCCTTTTCTCTCTCTCTACTTTTTCTCTCCTCTCTCTCTTTCTCTCCTCCCTTCTCCGACTATAGAATGCTTTTACCACCCGCAAGCATTTTAGTAATTATGGTTTACAAAGCAAGCATCATTGAAAAATTCAGGGCAAGAGGGAACCTCTCATAGTTACACAGATTTATTGAAGCTAGACGAAAAATGATGTAATCGAAAGAAAGTGACAGTGAGAAAGAGAGATTATAATTGTGATCCAGTTTTCAAAACTGAGAAACCCTAGATAAGAGAATTAGTTTCCCTCATGTACGCATAGGATGAGCCTCGGTTTCGCTCTTTTACCGGTGTTTGTTGAATGTTGGGTAACAACAAAGTTACAAGAAACCGGTGTGTACTATCTAAATCATGCCAGCAACAAAATATAGCAAAACTGAGATCCCTAAACTGTCCATTGTATAACCACTTCTAGTTCTAGGTATCTATCTCATGATATGACATCGCAGGATACAGATACTTTTAACCATTTACCCAGTTCCTTTACATGGTATAGCAGTCGTCTGGTTTTAGCCTCTGTGCGTAGACCAATTCATTTTCTGTCAGACTCTTGTCACACAACAACTTAACCGTCCTCTTGCTCTCAACCCTCTCTTCTCGGGTTTACATACCAATTAACCCTTCCCTTTTAGAGTCTGTTCAAGGTTCAGACGATCTATAATACAATAAAGTCTTCCTCCTTTCCAACAGAGTCTGTTCTAATACATTATCAACTAACCTTCCCCCTCCTCCTTCAGAGTTTGTTCTACTACGTTATAAAATACCCCCTCCTTTTTCAGAGTTTGTTCCGGGCGAGTTGTGAAGGTCGTGTATCGGACATGTTCCAGTACCTGGCAGAGGGGGCGAACGTTAACTTCACCCACAGTTCAGAGAATGACAGAACATGTCTCATATCAGCTGTACATGCAAACTCCCGGGCAGCTGTCCAATTACTGTTAACTAACGGTGCAGAGGTGGATCTAGTGGATGGAGTGAGAGATACGGCGTTACATCATGCCACCAGGCTGGGTCATACCCATTTAGCGTGTCTGTTGTTGAAGAGAAACGCTGATTTTGCACGGGTCAATACTGAAAATCAGGTAAAGAAATTTAGGGCTCACTTCGGATTATATTTAATTTTCCTAAAACTCTCTCCCAGTCTCATTCTTCCTAAATACTCAAAGTAACCCTCATTTTCAGGATGTTATAGACCTCGCCAGATCTCTCGAACGTGCCACCCTGTTAACTGTATTGAACTGTCTGAAATGTAACGGACTGACTGATCCAACGTCGCAACAATTGTTGGAAGAGTTTAGCGAAGAGCGCTAGCGATAAAAGGGTAGCCAGTCTACCAAATTATGATGTGTTTCGTGTGTCTGATTAACCAATTTATGTTTCTAACATCTAAGTATTTTATTATTTCCCCGAAGAGTCGCTTGGAATTGGATATTTCTTTATGCGCCAAGTTTGATATATCCAAAGTGTGGCAAATCTGGATACGTTTTTATAGATTAATTATCCCACTATTAGTATTTAGTATATTTTAGGAGGTACAGGGGTGGGCATAAAAAATGTCCGCCCTAGACTAGCATGGTTCCAGATATTGTAGAGCGCTAAAATTTGGCAGAGTTACTCTATGGGACAAATAAATAGGTTGACCAAAATTTCAGACTTTTAGCTCAAAGTTCATTTTTTGATCGGAATGAACATTGTCATTCATTCCAAAAAAACATAAACTTTTGCTCCAGAAGTCAAACAATTGTCTTTGGCTATCGAATTTCTTTCAAATGCGACCAAGAAAATCAAACACAGACAACCACAAGGCACACAGTGATCATGTTTCTGGCAGTTAGTCAGGTCATGTGATCCTCACCGAATCGTGGACAACTTTCTGAATTGCTGGTCAGGCTTATTGGGGAAGAATCACGTATCATAGCCGCTAATGAGGAATGTGTATCGAAAAAGCGACATGTGATTCGAGAGCACTGGAATAAAGAGGCCACTTGTTAATGAGTCTCGGATCTCATGGCCAATCATCTTCGTCATCCCTCATTGGCGGCTGTGATACGTGATTCTCCACCACTAATCCTGATTAGCAATTCAGAATAGTCCACGATTCGATAGGGATCACGTGACTTGACTAACTGTCGGAAACATGACCTCTGTGTGCCTTGTGTTTGTCCGTTTTCGATTTTCTTGGTCGCATTTGAAAGAAATTCGATAGCCAAAGACAATTGTTTGACTTCTGGACCGAAAATTCATGTTTTTTGGAATGACTGACAATGTTCATTCCGATCAAAAAAATGAACTTTGAGCTAAAAGTCTGAAATTTTGGTCAACCTACTATAGAGTAACTCTGCCAAGTTTTAGCCCTCTACGATATCTGGAACTATGCTAGTCTAGGGCGGACATTTTTTATGCCCACCCCTGTACAATTCGCAATGAGCGGGACTCCTTGTGATATGTTTTTTGTGGTTTTTATAGAACCGAGATTTGATAGGGATCTACTATTTGATAGGGATCTACTACTATTGCCGGAAAGGGAAGTCGTTAAAGTTTCAATATTATTACTTGTTGTGAACAGATTGATATTTTGTTAGGACAAGATGTAGTTGTGTCCCTCGAGATGTAATGGGACTCCGCCAATATGAAAACTTGCCTAGTGGCACAGGGATATTATGAAGGGGTCGTTAGTGGGAAGTTGGGTTGAGATGTAGATACAGTTTTACCAAATGTCGCAAAATAATTGATTTCGTTTCCCCATTTTCATAAAAAGTGTTTTTTATTCGACTTCCTCCCATGAGACATGAGTGTGACAGTGAGTGTGGATGGTGGTCCGTGGTGGTATAACAAGGTGGCGCCTGGTGTGATAATCAGTGCAATAATCCCCTGAATTACTCAGTGAATATGTGAGTGCCATGATCACGACCATCATAGTTTTTCAAATCTGCACAGGTACAGGTGGCACTCATGACTCACAAAGACACACAAAGGGACAAGTGGTGTTTGATTAACTTAGCTCAAGTTAGAAACAACCCAGGTCACGACCCGACCTGAGCTGAGTTAGTGGTCACGACTGGCCACGGTTTTCTCCACATGAGAATGGTTCATGCCCTCTGACAGGGTCCCTATCTGTCTAGCGCCGCCCTGTCAGGGCATTAGCCTGACAGGCGCCGCGGGCCGCCAGAAGAAGGTCGTGCACGATCGTGAACTTTTTCCTCTGTCGCGGGGGACGAATGATCGGATTTCCCACGGTCACCGAGGGAGGGATGCGCGCACAGAATTTGGCGCCACATGTTCCATCGTTGTGTCATTGTCGCGCGTTACGTCCAAACTTTCCGATCCTCACCTGTTCTCTTCTTCTTACCTCGCCGTACCATCTCCAGACCCCATCACGCCAACATCCCCACACCAGATGCTGGCGTGTTTTACCGTAATTAGTTGAACAATTCAGACAATCGTTTCCCACCATGCAATGTAGTTACGGAGTAAAATGACAGTAATAGAGAAAAGTAAAACATATTTCACTTCTATCTCAATAGTCCACTGTTTAGTTTAAGTCTGTGTCACATTCTCGGAATTAATTACCCAATCAATGCACACGTACAGAGTTTATCGTGGCCTCATCAGAGGGAGAAAAAAGCGGTGAAAATAGGCAGCCCAATCACAATATTATACCACAAACATACACTATCATCAGATTATACAGTTAGAACGACATTTCAAAAAGTAAACTAAACTGCTAAAAACAAAAGAGGGTTAAACACTGTTTTAACACTGTTAAACACTGCTAAAAAGAGAGTTATTTTTTCGGTATTGACATTGGTTTTTGAGTTTTTCGAACGTTCCACATTAAGCAGTTTTGCAGTCCATTAAACCAGTCCTGCATTGACCCATTCTTGTCTATACAAGGCAGCGGGAAGTCCGATACGCCAATCTCAACACTGAGGAAAAGATTTAGTTTTTATTTACATATCATTCACATTTGTTTAAAATGGACGGAAACTTAATCCACTATCCAGCGATTACATAGTTGCATTTAACTTACGCGTGTGACTTTGTAAAGTCTTGAGAGTGTCGCCCATCGAAAGATACCAGAGCATCTGTTCTAGCATCAGGGTTCAACCGGCACTGAGGGATGTGATAACATAGGGTTAATGGTTGCCTTGTTAGACCCTCTCTCTCTCCGCGCCCCAAATGTAAAGCATGGTTAGAACATAACATAATGGTACACTATAATACAGGGGTGGGGGAACTGATCCTATTGTTTCAAAGTCTAGTTGAAGCATGTTGGATAATCTCTAGCGCTCCTACCTTTAGAGTACAGTTGATAGGAACCATTATAGGCCGGAATGCCAGGGAGTGAGGACAGATCGGGGCTATTATCATACAGGGGACAGAGGGAGCCACCACACTAGCCCCTGTTGCAGCTGCGTACGCTGTACTACCCGTGGGTGTAGCTACAATCACACCTAGGTAAGTTTTGGTGAGGGGGATGCAAGTATCATACCTAGGTGTGTGGTGTGATGTGGGTGTTTCTTCTTTTTTTCAAACGCAAAAGGTATAATATCCTACAGTTCAAAAAGAAGTTGATACAATTATGTTTTTGGAAAAGCAATTCAGGGTATCATGGCCTGATTGAAATATATACGTACCATCTCCAATGACAGTTGTGACAAAGTTCTCGTCGCAGTATATATCGACCATGCAGACACCACTGTTGAGCCCTCTGTTTATTACTACCTCATTCATGACCTGCGGAGAGGGAGAGGGAGTGAGAGAGATGGAAGGAGATAGAGGATATAGAGGGAGAGAGATGACAATGTCTGTAATCTGTCCATTATAATTAGTACTCAGTACAATAATCGTCTATACTATCTCCCCTTCTCCACCACCTACCAATAGATTAACTACCAGCTGTCAATTTGAAGGTTTTGCATATATGTATTTCATGCCCAGTAAGATAAACATAACTTGTCATATCGCCATGAAAGATGAGTATTTTTTATGATGCTAGTGTGCACATAACAATGAGTAAAGAATCAACTAATCAGATTTCAGACAAAAATTGAAGAAATTAGTGAGAAGAGAAAAGATACAGATGTGTCTTTGTTGAAATTGAGAACATAGTGAGGGAGTGAGAGAGAGATTGATTGAGAGACTGTGGAGTACAATAACATGATGGGATATTGTTTAGTAAAATACAGCTCCCTTTCTACTCACTCGCCCACTCTTTCAATCTCATTTTGATATTGGGAGAAGTTGCTACAGAGAAGTCGATCCAAGATAGTGATTCATTACCGAGAGAAATAGTGATTCATTACTGAGAGAGAAATAGTGATTCGTTACTGAGAAATATAACCAGTGTGGACTGTGAACCAAATCATATATTGTCCTATTGTGAGAACTGAGACAGAAGCTGGGGTGTGAACTGATTTAAATCATGGTCTTTTGAAAGCCATTGTACCAGCTGGCACAATGGCTTGCAAAATACCATGATTTGACCTACATATGCACGCTACGCAAGCGGTGCGTCTGCGTACCGTGTTTGAAAACCGTTTCCCCACTTTAACAAGCGGCCTTGTTACTGCTTAGTTGAGAGCGGATGCAGCACCTCACACAAATATGCCACCTGCCAAATCTTGGTATGTCTGTCTGTATGCACAAAAACTCTTCCTACTCAAATGGGGGGGGGGGGACATGTTAATTTTGTTAACTTTGTTAATATTAACATCGAAAAAACAGGTGATTTATTAACAAAGTTAACAAAAAGTTAACAAACGTTAACAAATGCCATTTATGCCATCTAAAACCCCTTTAGCACGTATTTTTGGTATTTAACACTTGTTCTGTGAGCAAAGTTGGTCCATCTGCACGATTTACATACCACCACTACCTCTTCTACGGCTTTTTTACAGCGATTAGTTCAATTGTGTAAATTTTAATAAGAACTAGCCAAACTAAACTGCAATTGTCAAATGACCCTAATCCACATTTTCCAACCCTAAAAATTAAATAAGACTCGTGACATTACCTTAAAACGAAAAAAATCCCAAAAATCTATTTTTCTAAAAAAACACAAGGATTTGTAGCGAAGCAAATTTTCAATCTTTGACCAAAAAATTGATTTTGGAAAAATTTTATTCCTTTTTCCAACAGAAACGTTGTATATCATCTTGTTAAGTCCAAAGAATCGATTACCAATGAAAAAATTACGTTAAAGTGAGATTTTAGACGCTTAATTGAAATATTTGTAACTTTTGGATTTTTATCGATTTTGAGCCAAAAAACCTGTATGTCGGACTTTGGTTATCGGAAAAGGCCATATTTGGGTAAATATGTGTTAGGTAAGTCATTAAACTATAAAATTAAACCAGTTAAAATCGTATTATCAACCAATAAGAACAGTCTTTTAGCATTTGTTAATTTTGTTAATTAACGTTAATTAACGTTAATTAACAAAATCGAAAAAAGAGGTGATTTATTAACAATTAACATGTCCCCCCCCCCCCCACTCAAATATATGTCTTGCCGCTCTACGGATGAAAATGGAACGACTATTTTCTCATGTTCTGTCGGGGGAAAGGGTTTTCTCAAGTAAATCGGCGTTCCAGTAACACTCATTTACCTGGTAGCACTCTGGAATGAGATCTGATTCTTCATCAGAGTCCCCATCTCCACTATCATCCCCACTGGTGACTGCTGCCGGAGCACTGCTCCACAGGGTGGTATCAAGTCTGTTCCGTAATGTGAACCCCATAGTTCCTGCAGGAAATAGTAATGTGAATCCCATAGTTCCTGGGAGAAATAGTAATGTGAACCCCATAGTTCCTGGGAGAAATAGTAATGTGAATCCCATAGTTCCTGGGAGAAATAGTAATGTGAACCCCATAGTTCCTGGGAGAAATAGTAATGTGAACCCCATAGTTCCTGGGAGAAATAGTAATGTGAATCCCATAGTTCCTGGGAGAAATAGTAATGTGAACCCCATAGTTCCTGGGAGAAATAGTAATGTGAATCCCATAGTTCCTGGGAGAAATAGTAATGTGAACCCCATAGTTCCTGGGAGAAATAGTAATGTGAACCCCATAGTTCCTGGGAGAAATAGTAATGTGAATCCCATAGTTCCTGGGAGAAATAGTAATGTGAACCCCATAGTTCCTGGGAGAAATAGTAATGTGAACCCCATAGTTCCTGGGAGAAATAGTAATGTGAACCCCATAGTTCCTGGGAGAAATAGTAATGTGAACCCCATTGTTCCTGGGAGAAATAGTAATGTGAACCCCATAGTTCCTGGGAGAAATAGTAATGTGAACCCCATAGTTCCTGGGAGAAATAGTAATGTGAACCCCATAGTTCCTGGGAGAAATAGTAATGTGAACCCCATAGTTCCTGGGAGAAATAGTAATGTGAATCCCATAGTTCCTGGGAGAAATAGTAATGTGAACCCCATAGTTCCTGGGAGAAATAGTAATGTGAATCCCATTGTTCCTGGGAGAAATAGTAATGTGAACCCCATAGTTCCTGGGAGAAATAGTAATGTGAATCCCATAGTTCCTGGGAGAAATAGTAATGTGAACCCCATAGTTCCTGGGAGAAATAGAGAAAAATGTGTTTGTTTATGAGGGATGAATAGATCAAGCTTTTGTTTTTAGTTGCTATCTTTTACATACAACTTTCTCACTCACCACCCAAATATTCTGGGTTGAACTGAATTTTAGCACCCTGATGATGATAGTGTATGTGATGAGAAGAAAAGAAAACACAAGCCCACACACAGTCTAGGAAGGAGGGGGCAAGTTTGTTGGTTTACCAGAACACACACGTGCACTCTCTTTCTCACTGCTCACATGCAGAGTGAGAGTGCACGTATGTAGTACAGTAATGTGTGTGTGTGAGGTATATAAATCAAGATATTATTAATCATTCTCCGCGGCTCTGGAGAATGTGTGCAGGTCATGATGCGGACGTGCGTCATTGTAAACATGATTTAAACGGTGATTACTCATTTCTCTGCTTTCTTTCCCTCTCTCTCTGCCCTATCTCTCTCTCTCTCTCTATGCGTCTGCAACGTTGTAATATCCCGTCCGACTGATTCCAGACTTTCCCGCAATTTCTTGAACTACCAAACCCTCACAGACTGGCGTTAGCCACACGTCACAAACAGTTTCTTACCTTTTAAAACCTTTTGCAGAACAGTTGGGAACTCTTTAAAGTCAAATGGAGTTAGAAAACCAAGGGATCCCAGATTAAACGCAATTATTGGCGGTACACTATTCTGAAATGATATTATTTTGAGAAGTGGTCAATACAGTGGGCTCCGGTGGGCTGTAATTTCAATTGTGTAAACCTTTGGTACCATTTTGAAACCCAAATTTACAATCAAAAGGTATGGACTTCACAAATCTACACATCCGTGTTTGATAAACAATTGTCCGAGCTTCGGTTTAGTTTTAACAAAATAGCCCCTACCTGAAAGAGGGAGGAGGCGTATAACAGGGTTCCGTCTCCACCCAAGCATATTATAAAGTCGATTTTATTACTGAGTTTATCGGTGCCTGAAAGGAAGGATGTGGGTAATGTTAAGGAGCAAGACGTCTCCAGGAGATCTCCGGAGGTGCAAGGGAGGCCGTAATGGTATTGAACCACACTGTGTCTCAGTGTTTGTTCGTGCAAGAAGCAGAAATGAGCTGACCAAATAAATCTGCCAAAAAGAAACCACAATATTGTCTTTGTTTAGTTACTGTGTTAATAGTGTTTACTCACCATCCCGCCACACTTTTATATGATCAATCAGCTCACTAAATTCAGTGTCCAGGTTCTTCTTTGTGATGTTCTGAAAGTTATCATAACTCGCCGATTTTGGCATATCGCCAGATTTCTGCTGCTGTAACTCCTCAAAATCCTTCGCCTCAACGAATACGTCTAACCGTTTATTCTACGAGAGAGAGAGTTGGGATATTTATTGAATCAACGTAATTCTGCCAGTTCACAGCAGTGCAGTTGTAATGGGAATCGGGACTGATGTCTGATGGATAATTTATTCAGTTATTTATTTCTAAGAATCTACTGATTACGAATTTAAGATGCCGAATTCTATTTCAAATTGGAGTTTGATCCTTGATTCTATGCACGCATATAATTCTGTCCACCCCTCGCGAGTAGTGGGGGTCCTAAAAATAGTGCTTCTTTGTTTTCGCAAAATCACAATGAAGCAGTTGACGCTGCAATCAAACTGGGGCAACAAATCCCAACAGATAATGCTTGCCTTTTTCATAAATAATATTTAGCATTTAGTTATGAAACATACAGACAAATAAACAGACAAGCAAACAAATAAACAAACAGACAGACAGACAGACAGACAGACAGACAGACAACAAACAGACATACAGTGTATGTTTGTTTGTCTAGTCTATCAGATACATACCGTAATGAGCCAGATACAGAGCATTTTAAATTTCTTCAAAACAGCCGGGTCATGGTACTTCTTGATTATTAGACAGTTTGTTGGGGGCCTTGTCCACGATAAATGTAACTGCTTTGATAAGCATCTGTGGGAGAGAGACTGGATGAGTTACGTGACGTAAAATTACTTTTTGAACCCTGAACCCCAGCCCTTCCCCTCTTTTTGGTGATATATTGGTACTCTAGCGATAGAACTGAGAAGGTGGATCGCGATTTGTGAGTCTTGTTTTGTACGTGAATCTACTAATAATAAGCTAAAACAAAAGGTTAAAAAAACGAAACATTGAAAAACCTGTAAAAGCATTGTCAGAATGGATTCTAATGCAAACCGAACACCGAATGGTCGTTATAAAACGATGAAAAAGAAATCAGAGAATAAAAGGGACAGAGTGAGAGAGGGCCGAATAAAAAAGAGGGACTAGAGAAAGAGAGAAATAGGGAGGAATGTGCATGACATAATGTAATGACATTAATGTCCTATCCAGTCGACTTGGTAACTTTTTAAATAAGCTGTTTTATGATTTATCCGTCCTGTTTATATTCCCCAGCACCAGATTATGCAGTTTCGTCCATTTGTACCTCTCCAGTTATGTCATTGATCAAACCGAGTAGAGGACAATGGCTATTTTATCTAAAGGGGACACTGGTACGGGCTCCACCTTACACAATGGGTCTTTTTGATAAACGTACCATCCCCCTCTTTTATTCACTGTTTCACCAATCACAAAGCTTTCCTAACAAGCTTCTGCAAACCCCACACCCCTCTCCAGTCTCCTCCTAACTATCACCCACACCCCTCTAACAAGAAGAGTCTCATTAGAAGAATAATACAACAAAACCCCTTCTTACTCAAAGGAACAATGACTAGCACGGGACCCCCTTCCCCGGGCTGCTACTTGCTGCCTTGTTATAATGGTCTAAGAAAGGGTCGACAAAAGATACCATCCATTCCAACAATGACACCCGTCACCCACAATGGTAGTTCACCCCTCCCCTCTCTGGTAGTTCAACCCCACAACAACAATGACCCCTCCCCCACACTCCACTAACAACAATACTCCACAATGTCCCACCTTCTATTGAGATGGTGAAGGGTACGATGATGATGGTGCTGTCTCCAATAGCAGTTATTAGTCTGATGGGCTGATGATTCTATAGTCATACTGGTATAACAGAGATCTAAACAATGATTCTATATAGTCATTCTATAGTCATACTGGAACAAGATAGATAATATATGTCTCACACGACACGCCCTATTGTACAACAGCTAAAGGGGAAACATACTGGACACTAGTATGCAGATCTAGAAACACTGCAATCAGTTCAAAAAGCACACTGAAACAATTAATCAGATGTGTAGGGGCGGTATCGGTCGTTCACACTTTATTAACAAGCAGAGTTATTAAAATTGACGGACGACCACTGCAGGTTCGATATCACTCAGAATAATTCTTAGGAATGGAAATCCAGTTTGTGAATTGCCGAAATTTATGGAGAAAACGGCGGATATTAATTCGCCCAAAAAGTCAAAAACTACGCAAAAACAGTTGTTAGCGGAGGTGTTATTGAGGTATTTTCAAGCTGTTGACAATGAGGCTAATCGCTATCAATTCACAGGTCCCACGAGTCACGACACACTAACAACAACAACAATACGAGAGAGGGAGAAAAAATGAAATCTATTTTTGGGTGATATTTTTCTATGTTTTGCTACATGTGTATCGCATAATAAATGTGACCGGAATAATAATGGAATTTGGTCCTTTTCCGTTTCGATGTTATGATGTTGTTACTCAGTTTTCTAGTGCCGGTAAAGAATCGTGACGTGTGTTGCAGCTATATAAACATCAAAACTTCTCATATAATCAAACATATACATATAATCGGTTTAGTTTATCGCCCTTTCGAATTTCTGTTATTGTTGTTTCCAATATAGCAGGCATGTACAACAGCCAAAAATGAACAGCAGGCATGTACAAATCAAAGGTTCAATGGGAGAAGAAGGGTGTGTGCAGAAAGAGAGTTAGAAGCTAAGGAACCAAGTGAGAGTGGTTGAGAGATTGTTATGTTTGAGGGTCGAACAAGGCAATGGAGAGATTGTTTGAGAGAGAAAAACAGCTGACACAACAGCTGCTCAACCTGATTATTACAAACTAATGACTCTTTTCTCACGCTTTTTATCTTCACTCACTCACTTTATTTTAGTCTCCCCATTATTCCTTTCCTTCTCTCTTCTCCACTCTTTAGTTAACCGCCCTCTTCGCTCATTACCCCTCATTTTTCACCCTAATTAAATAATGCATATTTTAGATCACGTTCGGTAGCAGTACTCAAGTCTCAACTGGGGTTTTTTAAAAAGACCGCTACAATCCCAGTAAAAAGAGTGTGCTAATTTGCGGCCCACAATAAATTATATGAAAAGAAGATGAGTAAAAGAAACGTGTTTATTAAAGAAACAAAATGAATGAATGACCTTTGACTATGCTGATTATGTAAAGTCACGTGCTTTGTTTTCTTTTGAAGAATAGTATTATGACCACCTTATGACCAACATGTGTGGTATCTCAAGAATATATAATCACAGTGGTTACTGCCCCCAAAATATAAAATAAGGGGGATTTATAGTATAGTTTATAGTATATAGTATAGTAGTATAATACCCACCACGATAAATCCACTAAACTCCCCACTACCCCCCCCCCCCACTACTACCTGCATATTTAATGCTACATATTATTACTCATACCATACTCACACAATTGCATCAACTTACACTTTAGTATCCTCAACAGTCATACTGTTCCGGCCAAAAAATGTCGACTCCGTCTTCTTCAGTTTCCCTATTTTCCTCTGTCCCTGTTCCGGTTTGAGTAACCCAGCTTCTCCGCCACTCCCTCCATTACTTTGTTCAGTCCCCCCATCCGTTCCCTCAGACATTGTGGAGCTAGACAGAGAATATATGAGATTGAGATTTATAGGAGGGGCGGGGTTTCATTTTCATTCATTTCATGGAGGGTGATTGGAAGGGGGGGGGGGGGGTAAACAAGAGTAAAGAGCTTTGTGTTACTAATGAACGATATGTTTGAAACAAAATAAAAGTAACACTACAATATTAGACATGCAAAATACACATAATGATCAATACTTTCTAAAATAAAAGTGTTACAGTAAAACGTGTTTCTAAATGTCCTGCATTCTCCATCATCATCATACACGTTACACCACCGACCACTGACCAGTCTATATCTAGTAGGTAAACACATTCGTTCAACCAACAAATCCACTCTTAAACCATCTAGTCTCTCCCGACTTCGAACGCATGATGCGACCTCCTGTTCATCTATACTGTTTGATCTAAACACGGTTTTTCTTGATGAACGAGATGAGACCATTAGTAGAGCTATCCTCACTCGTCACCTCCCCATCTCCCTTCAGTAGGGGCTGGATCTTAACAGCCAGCTTCTTGCCCAACTCAACCCCGAACTGATCATAACTGTTGATGTTCCAAATCACCCCCTGAACAAAGATCTTGTGCTCGTACATTGCAATCAGTGCACCTAACATGGCTGGGGTTAGTTTGGAGAACACGATGCTATTGGTGGGACGATCACCTGGGAATTCAGTGAAAACACTCAGCCTGTCTTGTTCCTCAGGGGTTAACTTGCTCAGCATGGATCTCGCCTCCTGGTTATCCCTCCCCATCATGAGGGCAGTGGTTTGGGCGAGGAAGTTGGCCGTTAGGATCTCATGGTGATCACCGATTGGGTGGTGAGAGTTGACCGGGAGGATGAAATCACAAGGGATTAGTTTAGTTCCCTGGTGGATCAGCTGGTAGAAGGCGTGTTGGCCGTTAGTTCCTGGTTCTCCCCAGACAATAGGTCCCGTGCTGTACCGCACCTTGTTTCCCTCGCGAGATACTCCCTTTCCATTGCTCTCCATGTCACCCTGTTGGAAGTAGGCTGCAAACCTGTGCAGGTATTGGTCGTATGGGAGGATGGCGTGAGTTTGGGCGCCCATAAAGTTGTTGTACCAAATACCAAGGAGAGCCAGAATGACAGGGATGTTCTTTTCAAGGGGAGCAGAAACGAAGTGTTGGTCCATGGAGTGGGCTCCCTCGAGCAGCTTGATAAAGTTGTCACTGCCAATGTAGCACATAATGGTCATACCAATAGCAGACCAGAGAGAATACCGTCCACCGACCCAATCCCAAAACTCGAACATGTTGTTCGTGTCAATGCCAAATTTGCTGACCTCCGCGGCATTTGTTGACAAGGCGATGAAGTGTTTTGGGACTCCTTCGTCACTTGCAGCCTTCGAAATAAACCATGCACGTGCAGTTTTAGCATTTGTAATGGTTTCAAGGGTGGTGAAAGTTTTACTGGCAATGACAAACATGGTCGTTTCGTAATTCAGCTTTTCCAGAGTTGTGGCCATGTGGGTTCCATCGATGTTGCTGACAAAGTGCACACTGGGCCCATCTCCTCGGAAGGGTTCCAATGCTTCAGTTACCATAACGGGACCAAGGTCTGATCCACCAATTCCAATATTGACGACATCTGTAATCGGCTTCCCTGTTACACCTTTCCACGTACCGTTGCGGAGATTGTCCGCAAAGCCCTTCATCTTTTCGAGTACACGATTAACGTCTGGCATGACATCCTTCCCGTTAACGAGAATGGGGAAGTTGCTTCGATTTCGAAGGGCCACGTGGAGGACAGATCGCTTTTCGGTAAAGTTGATCTGGTCGCCGCTGAACATTTTGGCACGCATTCCCTCGACATCTGCTTCTTTTGCGAGATTAAGGAGCTCGATTAGGACCTCTGGGTTTATTTTGTTCTTTGAGTAGTCCACCAGCAAGTTCAATCCGTCGATTTCAATTTCCTGATGATACTTAGCAAACCGATCCGGATCCTCCTTGAAGAGGTTTTTCAGTTGAACAGACTTGTACTTCTCAGCAAGAATTTCCAGAGCTTTAAAGCTTGGCTGTTTGTCGAAGTCAGTCATATCTAAGCTATCCGAGAAGTGAGGGATAAGGACGAAGCACGGGAGACTGGAGAGCAGTGAGAAAAAGGGCGGCTGGAAATGTGTAAAAAAGTGCTGCCTGTGTGAATCAGAACGCATTAACTGATGAAGTGGCGGCCGCGCGGCATTTTGGACAAAATGGTGGAATCAGCGATCAAAATATTATTCGCGCTGCATTTTGAGCCGCGCATCTAAATTTACATTTAGATTTTTCTTAAAATTTTTCCTAAATTTTTCTTAAACTCGCCAGTCGGGGTTTTTTTAGCAACAGTTCGGCCCGGGCGCGATTATAATCTGGGTGCCTTGCAGCCTGTTTACAGGTGCGCGCTACCAAAAGAGTATACTTAGACCGACTTTTTTCAAACGGCTATAGCCATGGAACCACATGGCCGATTTGAGTAAACTAAACTTTTCAACACTACTTTAAACAAATTAATTTGAGATCTCCTCGCAGGATGACAGGACCGCCCGACGAGGGCAGGCCGGAAGCTATGACGGAGCAAGATGGACCCCTACAACAACTTGAATCGGAGCTAGCAGAACAAAACATCCTCCAGCTTCTGAAGGACGATTCTGACGTCCCTAGAAACAAACCCAATCGTGAGACCCTATGGACGCTCCTGAAGAAAGCGTACAATGCTGTATGCTCCTTGACTGATGCACATGCTCAGACAACAAATGGAATGAATGACGAGAACCTCGGCAAGCGGTTTGAGGCGTTGCAGAATAATGTTCTCGCTGCTGTGACTGCGGAGATATCGAAATTGAAGAACTTTCATCCGAAAGCTGCTCAAGACACTCCAACCGCTCGTATCAACATGAATTCAACTATGCCACCTGTCAACTATGCTGAACAACTCAAGAAACCAGTCACCAAGGCTCATTTATCCCTATCCGGCGATTCAGGTCAACTTTCTGCTGCTAACAAACTTTTAAAATCTGTGCCAACCACGTTTCTGAGGAACAAAGATGACGGATCTGTTCTCATCGGATTTGACTCGGAGGAGGCTATGACGAAAGCCAAGGACAGTATTGCTGTATCAAGTCCCGACGTGACATTGGAAGAAAAGGTGAAAACGAAGAAGCTGACGATCAAAAACGCCGATGTTTCATCCTTCCCCATCGAGAGCACTGAGAAAATGAACAAAGAGATGATTCAGAGAAATGATGCCAATATTATAGAGATGCTATGCGAGAAAAATAATGATGTGAAAAAGATGATTGATGATGGCGAAAGAATTGAGATAGTGCACTTTAAGCGACATTTTCGTGATAAAGACCTAGCTACAATTGCAATTCGTGTTACTTATAGGCTATTTAACTACATGCATACTAAGGGGTTTGTGTTCATGGGAAACTCCTTCTCAAGAGTAGAGGAGAGATTCCATGTCCGCCAATGTTTTACTTGCCAAAAATTCGGTCACATCGCCTCTGAGTGTACGGCGAAAACCCCAACCTGCTACCGCTGTGCCGGCCCCCACATTGGTCGAGACTGCGATAGTAAGGATGGGAATAACCAATGCTGTGCCAATTGCTCACAGTCCAGTGACCCTCATTTCCAATCATGTGCATCCACACACAACGCTGCTTCCAAAGACTGCCCGAGCTACCTGAAACGAATCCAGAACCCAAAAAACTTCTAAGTTCCCCTTTGCAGAGGCTAAAGATTGGACTGCTGAACTGTTTCTCGTTAAGAAACAAAACGGTCGATATTCTCGAACTTATGATTGATCGTGGACTGGATGTTCTTGCAGTTACGGAAACGTGGCTGCAGAGTGGAGAGAAAGCTCTGTGTGCTGATATTAAAGATGCTGGGTTTGATATCCAGCACCTTCCAAGGAATGGCCGCGGTGGGGGAGTTGGAGTCATCACACTTCGGAGTGTTAAGATTGGCAAGGCTAAGTCTCGTGTTGTTGCTACATCATTTGAACACCAGGAGGTACTTCTTAAAGCATTTTCACCTACAAGGATTGTTGTTATCTATAGGCCAGGAAACAGCTCGAGTTTCTCTCTATTCCTTGAGGAGTTCGAGCAGATCCTTTCATGTGCAAACGAGAACCATGAAGCCACAATAATCTGTGGAGACTTCAATATCCCCATCCAGGATGCTCAACATCCACAAACAAGGAAGTTCCAAAAACTTCTTAGTGAGTTTGGCTGGAGAAACATTGTGAATGAGAAAACACATGTCAAAGGCGGGACTCTAGACCTAGTCCTTGTCCAGACCGCACACGAGACAACGTTGGACTTGTCTAATGTTTCAGTGTCACCCGTTCCAGATGTTCCTGACCACTTTTTAGTCACTCTTGAAGCCACAATAACTATGCCACCGCCGGAGCCAAAAGTAATCAAGTCCAGAAAGCTAAAAGACATTCAAAGAGAAGACCTTGCTGAGGCTATTTTGGGGACTGACCTCTGTGGAGATCTGCCTGAAGAACTGGAGGACTGCGTGAGACTATACAATAAGACTCTGCGTGATATCCTAGATGAGTTAGCTCCAATCGAGAAAATGATTATGAAGCACAGGAAGCGCAACAGATGGTGGACACCAAAATGCCAACAACTAAAAAGAAAGAGACGTGCAGCAGAAAGACGGTGGCTAAAAGCTCGCCTGAACTCAAATGATCGTGGAAGACTAACAAAAATGTTTACTGCATGGAAAAACGCCAGTAGAGAAGCAGCAACTCTAATCTGTAATTCTCGTTCTCAATACTACTTCTCACGCCTGGACAAACTGACTACAGATGGAAAAGCCACATTTGCTATAGTAAATAAATTGCTTGATATCGAGAAAACACCTACAGAGCTGCCATCTCAACACTCTCCTGATGCTTTAGTAACCAAGTTCAACGAGTTCTTCAGAAATAAAGTGGCTAAGATCTACAATGATATTGAGAAGCTTCCATATGTCACAACTCAACCGTCTTCTGGCCCTCCTACTCCTGCTCTCCCTGGACCTCCCGTTCCTGCTCTCCCTGGCCCTCCTGTTCCTGCTCTCCCTGATTCTCCTGTTCCCGCTCTCCCTAGCCCTCCTGCTTTCGCTGGCCCTTCTGTTCCTGCTCTCCCTGGCCCTCCTACTCCTGCTCTCCCTGTTCCTGGCCCTTCTGTTTCTGCTCTCCCTGGCCCTCCTACTCCTGCTCTCCCTATTCCTGGCCCTCCTGTTCCCGCTCTCCCCAGCCCTCCTGCTCCTGCTCTCCCTGTTCCTGGCCCTTCTGTTCCTGCTCTTCCTGGCCCTCCTACTCCTGCTCTCCCTGTTCCTGGCCCTCCTGTTCCTGCTCTCCCCAGCCCTCCTGCTCCTGCTCTCCCTAGCCCTCCTGCTCCTGCTCTTCCTGGACCTCCTGTTCCTGTTATCCCTAGCCCTCCTGCTCCTGATATCCCTAGCCGTGCTACATCACCTCCCAAACTAATATGCTTTCAGCCAGTCACTGATGAAGATTTGCTCAAAATTATCCGTGGAATGCAGAAAAAGTCTTGTTCTCTTGACCCGATGCCATCCACAATGGTATCTTCTGTTCTTATTGAGCTTCTTCCGGCTATCTCCAAAATCATCAACGACAGTCTAAAGACAGGAATTTTCCCTACCAAGTTCAAAGAAGCAGTCATCAGGCCGGCATACAAAGGAAAAGGTCTTGACCCTGAAGATCTTGGCAGCTACCGCCCAATCAGTAATCTACCATTTGTGTCAAAGATCATTGAGAAATGTGTATCTTTACAGTTGACCGAGCATTTAGAGAGCCATCAGTTGCTATCGGGAGTTCAATCTGCTTACCGCAAACACCATAGTTGTGAGACTGCAACACTAAAAGTTGTTAACGATCTTCTGCTACTGCTTGATAAGAAGTCAAAGGCTGTGCTACTACTGCTGGACCTATCTGCAGCATTTGACACAGTTCAACACAGCAAACTACTAAAGAAGATGCGGACGGACTACGGAATAGAAGATACTGCTCTCGCCTGGTTCAAATCATATCTCACAGGTCGGTCCACCTCGGTACAAATTGGAGATGCACGATCAAGATCGATAGAGGTGGATATTGGTGTGCCGCAGGGTAGCATCCTAGGGCCTATTCTCTTCATTATGTATACCAAAGAGCTCCAGTCGATTGCGGAAAAGCATGGTCTTAACATTCACCTCTTCGCTGACGACACCCAGATCTATACTAGTTTTAGGCCGGAAACCTTTGACTTTGTTGTGGATAAATTACAAAATTGTATCAGTGACATCAAGCAATGGATGAAGCAAAACTACCTCAAGCTAAATGCCAGTAAAACGGAAATTCTGATACTCAACCACAAAGCCGACCGCACTCCTGGGCCAACTGGATTAGTGATTGAAAAAGACGAAAGTCCAATCGTACAATCTACGGAAATCGAATCAACGACAAGTGCCCGTAATCTCGGTATTTGGCTCGATCCCACCCTCTCAATGGCAAGCCATATCTCGAAAATTGTCCAAGCATGTAATATGCAACTTCTGAATCTGTGGAGGATAGCTAGAAAACTTCCCAGGCAACTGAAAATCAAGCTAGTGCATTCGTTAATACACTCTCGCCTAGACTATGGAAATGCCCTACTCTATGGTGCCACAGAATCTGATTTAAACCGCCTCCAAAAGGTCCAAAACAGTGCTGTACGGTTCGTCTATGGAACAAGAAAGAGGAGAGGAGTGACCCAGATGCGGAAAGACCTACACTTCCTTCCGATCAAAAGCAGAATCATCTTCAAAATCTGCTTACTAACATACAAATCCATCAATGGAATGGCTCCCCCCTACATCTCCAACCTGATCCCCCTCCGGAAGCCAAAGGTCAAGGTAGTCAGGGCAGACGAGGATAGCACACTCCTCCACAAACCATACACACACAAGTACACATCCACTAGTAGAGCCTTTAGTATTAGTGCACCTAAACTGTGGAATGAGTTGCCGAAACCCCTGCGAGAAAGTGAATCTGTCGATGTGTTTAAACAGCAACTTAAAACTTACCTCTTTAAGAAAGCTTATTGCTAAGTGTCTCTCATTATCGGTGATATTTTACACAGTGATCACTACCAGGGTCAGTGAACATCTGAATTTTAATTATTAACTGTTTTTTTACTACCACTAATATTTTTTATCACTCTTGTACACTGTTATCCATGTAAACTGTTCTCCCTGTAAACTGTTTACTACTGTATGCTGTTTCTATGCATGACTCATGTATTGATTCTGTATACTGTTTCTGTAACAATGTGCACGTATTTTTTTATTATATATACAGATTATATATTTTATATGATACATTAAATCGTACTTACCTCAGTTCTATACCAACACCCACATCTCCACTACCCATACATGTCCATCACTCACCAACACATTCACTTACTCACCTATACTTAATAATAGTCTATAACAATTAACTTATCTCTCTTAATATGAATAGTATTATATTATGTCTTTATTACTTATTCAATTAATAAATATGATTGCACTCTTTTTAATCGAATTCTATAAATCAAATTAATTTATTAACTTAATTTATAAATAATCATCATAGCATGCATATTCTCTTACTAATACATAATATTTTGATGTTATCTTGACTGAGCGTTAAAAATATGTTATTGGCTCTCCTTTACCACTGGCCCTTTCTTGGACCGCTTTAGAAAGTGGTAAATGGTGTAGCATCGATCTGATTGAATCAGTAGCAAGCCATTTATTTTAAACACTATTAAGCGGTATATTAAATGTCATGAATTATTATTATTATTATTATTATTAAACGGTATCAGTTAGAGAATCGATAGCCCTAACCGATAACCCCAAACCAAACCCTAACCAGACCCTAACGGATAGCCCTAACCCGTCGCGCGCGCCAAAACTACAAATTGTTAGCAATGAAAGGCACCCAGATTTTAACGTTTTCCGTTCGGCCCCCTCGGCTATCACCTTCTGCTCATATTCCAAAAGATTCCTGTCTAGTAGTGCGGACCTGATCTAAACGCACTGTCTGATCAAAACTGGGATAAAGTCCATTTTTATTCAACTGTTCACCCCTCAACTCGTGCGCGTGCGATATTTTAATTTACGCTGCGCGCGCTACACGTTAACATGTGATAAACGCGCAAAACAATTCCGCGCACGACTTTGGGGGGTGAACAGTTGAAAAAAAATGGAGTATAGACAGGTAGTAAAAGAGTTGCCAGTTAATCAAAAGGCTGAGTAAAAAGTCTCTACCAAAGACTTAAGTCAGGGACGGCGCTGGGCCTTGGGCCCAGCAAGTCCCTGGGTGTCCGGGGCCAGGGGCGGCAGCCTCGGTCAGGGGGTGTGGGGGGTGAAACCCCCCACAAGCAGGGTCCAGGGGCGCAGCCCCGGCGGGGGCGTAGGGGGCAGAGCCCCCGCAGGCAGGGTCCAGGGGCTGCAAGCCCCGGTGGGGGTTGAGGGGGCGAAGCCCCCCGAAAATTTCGGACATTTTTACGCGTATTTAGTCGATTTTAAGCATTTCTGAACTCCTTTTGTGAAAAATGGAAAAAAAAGATGAAAGTTTCTTGATCACGAGAAAAAAAAAATCATCCGTGCGCACACACAATTTTCTGGGTGAACCGGACACCCTGGTCACGTCAAAATGCACTGTGGCGCGCGGAAGAACCCTCTTTATGCTCTGCCGTGCGTTACAGGTGCGCGCAGTGCACCTGGGTGTCCGGCAGAGCTCCGGTCACCCGGCTGCACGCAAATCCAAAATTTCCCAGTTTTCATCGATTTTTTTCAATTTTTTTTGTTTTTTTCCATTTTTTCTTCTTTTCTATTTCCGTCTTTCTGGTCTGGGTGTCCGCGGACACCCGGACACCCACGAGCGCCGTCCCTGACTTAAGTTTCTCCGGCCTTCTATCATCTCTCACTAGCCACCGTGGGTGACAACGTGTCAGCGTTTTTGTTCACTTTTTTTCGATAAGGATAATGTTTTAATTATGCACTGAACTGCTGTAGACATCACCCACTCACTTCATACACACACAAACACCCACACACATGACCAAGCCTGTACGACAGGTTATTGATCACCGGCTGTATTACAGCACGAGAGAGCCGTCACTAGTATCGTGCAGTGATCCGAAGATCATGATAACAATTAATATGACGTGATCAACTGCTATAGCCCAACTGTTCATTCTGAGAATTCTGATACAAAGATATTATTTGCCGTACTGATATATGAGGTAACTCCAACCCCCCAGTTTCATCTCCTTGTTTAACATGGGAGTTACCAAGGGAATCCACTGGGTTCGATTAATCTAGGCACATACCCACAGTACTATTCGAATTGGCGTATCTTTATATCAGGAATCTCGGATAGCAACAATCCTTGTGTTTTATTGCTATCTGAACAGATTAGGCGTATAGACAGGGCTCTTATTATCAGCAGTGCTCACGTTTCAAGGATAATGTTTTAATTATGCACTGAACTGCTGTAGACATCACCCACTCACTTCATACACACACAAACACCCACACACATGACCAAGCCTGTACGACAGGTTATTGATCACCGGCTGTATTACAGCACGAGAGAGCCGTCACTAGTATCGTGCAGTGATCCGAAGATCATGATAACAATTAATATGACGTGATCAACTGCTATAGCCCAACTGTTCATTCTGAGAATTCTGATACAAAGATACAAAGTTAAACAAGGAGATGAAACTGGGGGGTTGGAGTTACCTCATATATCAGTACGGCAAATAATATCTTTGTATCAGAATTCTCAGAATGAACAGTTGGGCTATAGCAGTTGATCACGTCATATTAATTGTTATCATGATCTTCGGATCACTGCACGATACTAGTGACGGCTCTCTCGTGCTGTAATACAGCCGGTGATCAATAACCTGTCGTACAGGCTTGGTCATGTGTGTGGGTGTTTGTGTGTGTATGAAGTGAGTGGGTGATGTCTACAGCAGTTCAGTGCATAATTAAAACATTATCCTTGAAACGTGAGCACTGCTGATAATAAGAGCCCTGTCTATACGCCTAATCTGTTCAGATAGCAATAAAACACAAGGATTGTTGCTATCCGAGATTCCTGATATAAAGATACGCCAATTCGAATAGTACTGTGGGTATGTGCCTAGATTAATCGAACCCAGTGGATTCCCTTGGTAACTCCCATGTTAAACAAGGAGATGAAACTGGGGGGTTGGAGTTACCTCATATATCAGTACGGCAAATAATATCTTTGTATCAGAATTCTCAGAATGAACAGTTAGGCTATAGCAGTTGATCACGTCATATTAATTGTTTTTTTTCGATAGTTTCCGTTTTTAGTTTTGTAGCATTTGTGCTGCGTGTAATTCCTGATTACTTCCACAATCCACTCTCCAGGCTCCTCTACCGAGGCTAAATAGTGAACCTTAATGAAGTTCAAGAGCGTCCAAGAGCGCACCGGGTCCAAGGGCGCACCAGGAGCAGGAGAGTACCCCATCCAGAAGACACAGGGGATACCATGCACTGAAGATATCACGCACGCAAATACAACGCCGCGGACATCTTCTGCGTGTGGTATCCCCTGCATATGGTCTCTTCTGGATGGGGTGCACTCTTGGATGTGATGTGCTTTTAGACTTGGTGCGCTCTTGATTGTGGTATCTTCTGGGTGTGGTGCGCTCTTGGATGTGGTATCTTTTGGATGGGGTGCGCTCTTGGGCTCTCTTGGACGCTCTTGAACTTTATTATGATTCACTATAGTAAGAGCTGCCGAAGTTAGCCAGGTCCTGCTCTCTGGACCCTACTAAGACTCTACTAAGACTCTACTAAGACTCTAGAGCCATGAGATTTTATATCTTATTCGTCTGATATCTGATTAACATACATTAGCATACTTTAGATGTTAATGGTATTGTAGATAAGACAACAGTAATGGGTGGGGAGTCAGGGGAAAAGGTTCAAGCATGTAGTCAGACTGTCCGACCATCAAAAGTCTCGTAAGTTTCTATTAGGTCCAACAATGTGCTCTAAATCCTACATCCTACCACTATTAATATAATATTGTCCTACCACTATTAATATAATATTGTTCTAACTTTGTCTTATTTCAAGGGAACGGTCCTATATTGAGAGTGTGGTTGACTATATCCATGAAGTCGTCGCACCACAGGTTAGTTAATCGAAAATGTTTTCAGTAAAAAACCTTTTGTTATTTTTTTACTGAAATTAAGACACCACTGCACCGATTCGTCTTAGTATTTCAGCTTAGTAGAATGCTAGCTAACACAAAATAATATCAATTGTTCCAGGCGGCCCCAAAATCTGAGGAAAAGGAATCAGTACTTTGGCAGAGTACTCAGGAGTTAGAGAATGGTTCGATAATGCTATACCAGGGATACGGGTCGGGTGTGCAATGTTGGTTGTTACCCCTTACCGGCCTTGCCCATGAGGTGTTCTCTCACCGACGAGGTATATGTTTGTCAAACACACACACGAACTTCTCCTTGCCTTTCTCGAACTTGTCTCACCGTGCCCCGCACAAATGTATAGGAGCACCCTCTGTGATGGTTCGGTAGATCGAATTTACCACTGCATTGAATGAAGGTTCACTGTACATAGAATCATAACTTTATCAAGTTGGAAATAGAAGGGTACAGACAATAAACGAATTCTAGTGTACACTCTCCAAATAATACCCTGCGACAAGTTGAAGGGGTGTTTTTATCACAAATATTTCCTCGTCGAGCATTTGTGTGTACGTCACACTATGAATGTGTTACACTGTCAATTTGTAGTTGTGTCTGTGTGTGTCTATGTGTGTGTAAAAGAGGAAACTGTGTAGCTAGCAGTATGTAGAAGGAATGTCTTCTGCTGGCAAGTGTTTTTAGCTATGACGTAATACTCATAACTCTATCTCTTCCTCCTATCAATATATATATATCTTTCTCTCAATATCTCTCTTTCTCCCGCTCTCTCTTTCTCTCCCTCTCTCTCCCTCTATTCAAGACAATTGAGTGTTTGAGTAACACCAGATGTGAACTGGTTAATTGTGTCCCAATGTTCCACTCTTTCAGTTCATCTCTTCCATCTATCATGTCTCCCGTCGATAATAAACAAAGTTCAAAACTCCCCTTCCCCTCGTTTTGGTAGCGTACCCTACCTGCCCCCTGTCGGTTTACCTCCAACACTCCACCTTCTTGTCCTCCTGATGGGAGTTGTTTGGATGGGGGGTAAACACACGACAACTGATTACCGAATCATAAGAAACTTCCTAGGAAAGTGTTACGTTACAAATGGGTTATTATAAATCACGCTTACAAAGAAATCACGCTTACAAAGAAATCACGCTTGCTTACAAAGAAAATATCACAAAGCAACTGGTAAAGTTTGTCAAATAAACTGAGTTCCCGAAATGAAAATAAATAAGCCCCGAGAAAATGTCACCGATTTCAGATAAGAGGTCTGCGCGCCCTCTCGCAATGCTGACGGGTTGCGCCGACCATTCTGCCCTGACCTCCGCGCGTTCCTTCCATATTGAAGGTTCACTTCACCACTCCCCCTTTTAAAGTCTCAACCCTGATAAAAGTCTGGCGGATTTCTCTCACGAATTGGGTACCTTCTCCCTTCACTGTCCGGGGCTGGTGTGTTTGATGTGCTGATTTGAGGTTGAATAAATATAGGATTCTCCAACCGTGTTCCGGCCTTCTTCAGTTTGTCCCGATGAAACACCTTCTCTTCGCCGTTCAGCTGCTTTCTGATGATGTAATTTACCGGGCCTACCCTCCTGACTATCTCGTATCCTTCTTTGAATAATGGTTTCATTTTCCGGTATGATCCCGCACTTTCCTTCAATAACACCTCCTCCCCGGGGGTAAATTCGTCGTGGGGTATCGCTGTTTCCGGCTGTGTTTCTCTATTGACCTCCCGTACCAGTTTTACTATCTTAGTTGCTTCTTCGGGAGGCATCCCTGTGTCCCACGCCGTCCCTGCTTTGTTGTCCCCAATCAACCGAGATGGACCTCCTAGCATGGCTTCGTGTGGGCTGATACGCGTACAGCGGTTTTTGTTTGCGTTCACGGTCCTAACTGCTGTGGGTATCGCCTCTACCCAGTTTTGAGGTCCCGTGCCCATGTCGTTCAGTCTACATCGCACTGCTTGAGTAATCAGGCCTACTGTCTTCTCCGCCCGTCCGTTTCCCTGTGGGTGGTATGGCGATGAATGGAGCTTTTTCACCCCTAGGCTGTCGAGGTGTTCTTTCCATTTAATCGATTGGAAGGCTGGCCCGTTGTCTGATAAAATCTCTCGAGGCAGCCCAAAGACCGCGAACCATTGTTGGATCCCCCTGATGGCCTCCTCCGCTGTCTCTCCCTTTGTAGGGCATGCCATGCTAAAGCCGGTGACTGCGTCGACCATTACTAGGATGTGGTCCTTTCCTCTGGGTGATGGTGCCATTGCCGCAAAATCAACACACATTCTCTCCCTAGGTGATCTGTCCGTCGCTATAGATCCCGCTGGTTTACCTCCTAGAGATCTCCCAGGTTTGCTTTGTAAGCACGTTCTGCATTGGAGGACCACTTCTTCCACCGTTTTTCTCATTCCTTTCCATGCGAATCTGCTAGTCAGTATACTGATAGTCCCCTCCACGCCTAGATGGACCTCGTGGTGGAAGCTTTGAACAAGGGTTTTCTGCCAATCAGCTGGTACTATTTTCCTGTTACCTTTCTGCAGCACCCCCGCCTCGCCGATGCTGAGGTGGTCTCTCCTCCACCGACCTTTAGTGACCCTCCCCGCTCGACGGATCTGTGCTCTGATCTGTTTCAACTCTGGGTCTCTCTCTTGGGCCTCCGCCCAATCTGCGTCCTGGTTCAGCATGGTTATCTCTAGCCGGCTCAAACAATCAGCTGCCCCGTTCTCCGTGCCGGGTGTGTAATCAATATCGTAGTTAGCTGCTTCCAACTCCAGCAACCAACGGGCGTGTTTCCCTTTTGTTTTCAAATTACCCTGCATGCATGTCAGAGGTTCATGGTCGGTGTGAAATGTGACTCCTTCTGCACACTCGTATCGGAACTTCCGGGACGCTTCCACTATGGCAAAGAACTCCCTCTCCGTCACCGTCCAGTTTCTTTGGGCTTTTGAGAGTTTCTTTGAGAAGTAGCTGCTCACCCGTTTCTCGCCATCGACCATTTGATAAAGGATTCCACCAATTGCTCCCCCCGAAGCGTCTGTATCGATGTGGAACCTTACCCCTGGTACCGGGAGATGTAGATTGGGATCTTCTAACATCAACCGTTTCACCTCCTTGAAAGCAGCCCCTTGCTCTGGGCCCCAGGTGAATTTCGCCTTTTCTCCGGTGACCTGATACAGAGGGTCCATTAGCTGGCTGTATTTGTCCATGAAATGTCTGTTGAAGTTAACCAGTCCCAGGAACCTCCTCACCTCCCTCTTTCCTGTGGGCTGTAGGGCCTGGATCACCTTCTTCCGGTTATGTGTAGCCATTTTCACCGTGCTACCGTCGACAACAAAACCCAGGAATTCCATACTGTTCTTTTTGAACATGCATTTGTCCCGCCGTAGTGATAAGTTGTATTTGAGAACCGTCTTCATCACCAATCGGGTCAGTTCGTCGTGCACTTCGCTCACCTGAGAGAACCAAATCAGGTTATCTACGTATGTCCCAATCCCGAATTCACTATCCCTACGTGTTTCCCGAAACTTATCTCTCACCTCGTTGGCTAATTTGTCCATGATTCGTTGGAGTGTAGCTTGAGAGTTTCTGAGCCCGAATGGCATCCTCAGGAAGTGGTATTTCCCTTTTCCGGGTACCACGAACGCAGTCTTTTCCTGGTCCTCTGCTCGAATAGGGACCGTCCAGTAACCCGAGGCCAAGTCTACCTGCGAGAAGAATTTTGAGCCTGACATTTCGCGTAAAAGTTCGGGGACTGAGGTTAACGGATATGGGTCATCCTTAGTTTGTTTGTTTAGGAGTCTGTAATCGACGCAAAAGCGTTTTCCTCCGTCGGCCTTATCTACCAAGATAACATTTTGGGCATAGGGGGATTCGGATTCCGCTATTATACCTGCCTCTAACATTACCTTGATCTGCTTGAACACCTCCTCTCGGTTCTTCTCCGCTAAGGGCCAAGTCTTACATTTCACCGGCTGGCCCTCCGTGACAATCTTGTGTTCTAACTGGTTACAACATTTTGGGGCTTTCGGGTTCTCAGCAAAGGCGGCCTCGAACTCGTCCTCTACTAGGAAGATTTCTTTCTCTCCTATGTGAAGTGTATTGTTGTTGAACTCTATCTTCAGGCTGTTTTGTTCCTTTAGAAAGTCGCGTCCCAGGATCACCAAACCCCGTTCAGGTAGTACCGCGTCTCTTAGCTGCACCTGAAATTGGTGTCCTGCCAGGCTTAGTTGGTGGGTTTTTTTGTTTCCTAACTGGATGTTTCCTCCCACGCCTCTTGCTGTGCCCATGGTCTGTCCTATGTTGGCCACCGAACGGAGGGATATCGATGCCCCTGTATCGATAAGTACTGACACGGTGTTCCCCTGTTTGCCTTTTGGACCCAACTCCCCCGGTATCCTCCAGGCGTCCATGTCCACGTCTAGTCACCATTTCCCGGGTTTCGTTCTCGCAGACCGGCAGTCTTTTGCTACGTGTCCTCTTCTGTTACACTTCTTGCATTTCACTTTGCAATCCCTCTTCATGTGGCCTTCTAACCCGCAGCCATAACATATCATTGAGCACTCTTCTTCGCCGAGCTCCTCAGCCTCTGCAAACCTGGTCATGGTAAGGTTTTTTATTTGCATTTCCATACTGGCTATTCTTTCCGCCATGTCATGGTTTATCGCGAAAGCCTCCTCTTTTATCGTCGCTTTCAATGGGGTGTTCCACTCTGTCACCCAGCCTGCAAGGTCCTTGAACGTGGTGGTCGAGCTTAGGTTTTCCTTACTCTTCTTGTGTAACTTGTTGCCCCCGTTCACCTCCGTACAGAACTTTAACCATGCCGGTTGGATTCCGATGCCTGCTTTCTCTGCTAGATCGCAGAGTGTCTTCAAGTACCCTGTTAGTGGTCCTTGATTCGGAGAGGATCCTAGAAATGTCCTCATAGACTCCACTGGGTCTGCTTTACCGTCTATGAGCTCTTCTAATTTCTTCAGTGCCTTGTCCAGTGATGCCTCTTTGGAAGCTTCTACCGCTAATAGCACTTCGCCTTGCGCCCTCCTTATGTATGCTGGCAAAAGCGCTCGGCGCTGCTCGTCTGTCAAGGTGGCTGTCGCTGCTCTGAAGCTTTCCGCCCACACTGAGATCTTCTGCCCCTCTGGTATTGGTTGGATGTGTACTGCAAACATGTTGAGGAAGTAATGATGGGAGTTGTTTGGATGGGGGGTAAACACACGACAACTGATTACCGAATCATAAGAAACTTCCTAGGAAAGTGTTACGTTACAAATGGGTTATTATAAATCACGCTTACAAAGAAATCACGCTTACAAAGAAATCACGCTTGCTTACAAAGAAAATATCACAAAGCAACTGGTAAAGTTTGTCAAATAAACTGAGTTCCCGAAATGAAAATAAATAAGCCCCGAGAAAATGTCACCGATTTCAGATAAGAGGTCTGCGCGCCCTCTCGCAATGCTGACGGGTTGCGCCGACCATTCTGCCCTGACCTCCGCGCGTTCCTTCCATATTGAAGGTTCACTTCACTCCCTAGGACCGGTAAAAACGGCCTGTTACCTGGACATTGAAGCGTCCAAGTACAGCGAGGAATTGCGGAAAGTCCACCCCTTCATGCTGGTTGTGGATAACAACAGTCCCAAACCATCCGCAACGTGTGTGGATGTGTGGTCAATACGGAATGGGAACATGATCCATACCATCCACTTCAAATCAGAGATATTTAACCTCGTTGTCAACTCTAGGTTAGTCATTAAGCCATGACCAGTTATCTAGCTAGTATAATATTCCATAATATACAATTAGTCAGTTCTCTAATCCATTCCATAGTATAATTTCTAACATCATAAATGAGAACTGATCAGGATATCACAAATCTTGTTCCTATAATTTCTACTCAAAACATTTTAACGCTATTCATCGTCAATATCACACTCAATATCACACTCAATATCACACTCAATATCACACTCAATAAGACACTTGTTTCAGTGTGATTGTGGTGGCACTTCGGGAGAAAATAGCAGTATTTGATGCAATCACGTTTGAAAACAAATTCTGGGTTTCTCGGTGTTACCCTTGTACTGAAGTCCAACCTATTGGCCTTGGAAACCGGTGGTTAGCCTATGCTGACAAAGGGGTAGGTAAACACGGAATTTTAACTCTTGATCTTCTAAAGTTGTGTGGCTCAGGTCACATTTTGTTTCATGTCATGTGAGGGGTTCTGTGAGGGTTCGGTAATTTAATTAATTCTGAAGATAAATGAAGCTATTTATACACTTAATTCCTAAAATTATTATTAAAATTCTCCGTCAGGCTCTTCAGTCGCACCTCTCATACGGGGGTATGTGTGGGACTGGTACACAATCCTACACTGCTACAGTTCTAAACGCAGCAGAGAGCGTCAAAAAGGGCCTCAGTATTGTAGGTAAGGAATTAAAATGGAAGTTTGAAACAATTTTAGTGTGTGTGTAATATGTTTCATAGCTGTTTTAGTGCTGGTATATTCAATAGTTTCAGCTTTCTAAACGGTCTCTCTTCTTTCAGGGGAAACAGTAGGTCGGCTGACACAAAACAACTACCAGTACCCAGATACCAAGGTGAGTTTCCTTTCTCTCTCTCTCTCTCTCTCTCTCTCTCTCTCTCTCTCTCTCTCTCTCTCTCTCTCTCTCTCTCTCTCTCTCTCTCTCTCTCTCTCTCTCTCTCTCTCTCTCCCTCTCCCCCCCTCTCTCTCTCTCTCTCTCTCTCTCCCTCTATCTGACACCACTCCAGCCCCTTCCACCCCAGACACGAGACACAGACAAGAGGGCCGGTGTCATTACCATAGTGGACTGTCTCCAAGCTGAGGGCGAGATGAGCCTATCAGAAAACTCGGAATCCACTGCGACAGTGGCACACTTTACAGCACACACCAACTGCACTGTCGCAGCGATCAGCTTTGACCGAAGGTAACGCGCCACCTCACACGCGCCGTGGTGACTATGTTAAATGTCAGTTGTCAGCACGACATAATGCGCGCCGGTCCGTCTGGAGTAACGCGCAGCAAAACAAACTAAAAATAACCCCCTCTGTGTCTTGCAGTGGAAGTCTGCTGGTGACTGCAGATGTAATTGGTAAAGATTTCCATGTCTTCAAGATTCGACCTCACCCGTGGAGCAGCTCTGTCTGCCAGATACATCACCTCTTTGTTTTGCATCGGGGTGACACATCTGCATCGGTAGGTGAACCCTTCCGTTAGAATCTAACTTAGATTAGAAGTTATAGTTGTAAATTGTGATCCCTGATCGTATTACTTTTTGTGGCATAATCCCAACTTAACATATCCTTGCCTTGTTCGACCCTCCCTCCCCGCGCCCCGCTTTTTTTATAAAATAAAATAAAAAGGTTTGAACAAAACAAACATATCCCCCGCTTGCCTTGCTCGACTCTGTCTCACAAAAAACCCTTTTTCTAGATCCAATCCCTTGCGTTTTCCCACGATTGTCGTTGGCTAGCGGCCAGCACTCGAAATGGTACAACCCATGTTTTCCCTGTAACTCCCTATGGTGGGGATATCAACTGTAGAACTCACCTTCCTGTTAAAGTTGTTAATCGACACTCAAGGTATGCACTGAGATACTGAAGGGTCGAGATGTGCGCTCAGATCGGGTCGGTGTCGCCAGACAGGTGATCACCGATATATTTGGATGATGGGAGGGGGTCATGGTAGTAACGTCTCATCTAAGTGGACACTATTGTGCATTTGAGTAACACATATCTCCCTAGGTTCCACACCTCCGCCGGTATTAATCACATCTCTACCAAAACAAACGGGCCCGCTTTACAGCAGCAGGAAGTGGAAGCCCGTAAGTTAATTACTTACTTCTAATTGATTAGTTAATTACATACTTCTAATTGCTTAGTTAATTACTTCTGAAGAGAAATCTTCAATCAACTAACTTCTCGGCCAATTCACTAAAAAACCGTGCCACCGCAACCTTTTTGTTAAATCATACCAGTTCTGTATCATGCTTCTAACACCCAATCCCCCTTGTAGTACAATACCAGAAGCACAGCACGATTCCGATTCTCCCAGTTCCCAGTATATCCACCCCTCTCGTCCAGCTAAAACAGAATCCCCTCTCAACAACTTCACTAACACAGAACGCCACCCATTGTCTTCCTGTAACGGCCGTGTTCGGAACCTCACGATTAAAGTCACCCAAAGCAGGCAACAAGTCAGGTAAAGGGAACTGTAAAATACGTGATTCAGATTTTAGATCGGGAGGAACTTTAAATGATGTATTTTGTTTATTTCTGATTTATCAAAGCCCTCTTCACCCCACAGTTCGAAAGGAGAGCCTGTTTGTCCTCGGACCGGGATCATCACTTGTTGAGTATAAGTTTGAGTGTTCCCCCCTCAACCGGCCTAGTCCTGCTGATGATGCCCCGATAAGGTTGACTGCCATTCCTGCCATTCAGTGGGGTTTGGGTCGGAGTGCCCGATCGGAACCTCTCACTCAGTTCCTAGATCTGCATCTTCTTTCCGCTGAGGAGGGGGATGTAGTTACAGAGGAGACAGGTAAGTCATTCCTCCCTTTCAAAGGGACCCTTTGTTTTAGGATCCGAGATAATACTTTCTGAATAATTTTCTTGAATTAGTTGTTGAATTGATTGTTTTTAATTTCGGACCACTAAATTTCAGGTGGTCCAGATCACACTGAGGGATGGTTGAGCTATGTGGAAATGCAGACCTATGAACCACCACACAGGTGTCTATGGATGGGACCCCAATTCTGTTTCAGGACGGTCCATGTGCTGCCATCTGCCCTGAGCAATACTGGATCTTCTATTTTAGCCGATCAAACAGGTATGTTATATTTTCTATCTCCAACTCTCCGGCTCCAAGTTGTCTGGCGGCGCGGACCCGATCTGAGCGTACCATCGGCGTCTGGCGTAGTCAGACAGACTTCAAGTTACTATCTCTCTTCCTCCTTCACAGTTCACTTCCCTCCCCTCACCCCTCATTTTCTCCCCAGTTGTCTCGGAGGACTCGCATCACATGGAGAATATCTACGACGACATGGAGCTACACAGTATACCACTCAGAGCTGATACAATCAATAGTGATGTGGCATTAAATGGACTGTGTGTTATTGAGAGTGGTACTGGATCGGTGGAGCAACCTTCTTCAATCGAGGTACAGGGTCTTACCACTCAGTTATCGCCCCTTCGAATCCACATTCCCTCCTCCACTCTAGATCAATAGATTCTTCTAGATCAACTCCTCAAACAAACCTCCCCCAGATAAACATGTCGGTGGATCCATGCTACAAAAAAGACGACCTTCTCCTGGAGACGATTACAGATGCGATGCAGGACGTTGCTGTTAGACCTTCCAAAATGCAACTTGAAGAAGACGACATGGCCGTCAGTCAGGTAGTTAGTAGTAATTGGTAACTAGTAACTAGTAAGTTAGCAAATAGTAGTTAGCCAGTAATTATCTTGTACCTCCGGGAGAATGGGATATAGTCAAGGAGAAAATATTAACTTTCTAACACGCTACAGTACCGGCCCCTTTCCCCTCAGATTATTGATATCAATCTTGACGGACGGTGAAGAAAGGGAATCATCAGTGAGACATTTCTACAAACACAAGACACAAGCCATAGCTTGAGAGGCATATTTGGCACAATAAAAAAGAAATAAATCGTATTAAATCAATTGTCAATTAACCGACTATGTATATGAACAAACTTATTTACAACAACATGAATTAATATTATCAATATATCAGAAACTATAGGGAGGGGTGCATGTTTTTTTTTCTGATGTGAATGTCACGTGACCAAGTATAATTTTGCAGATCGTATTATTTAGCACGTGCAGAATATAGAATGTAATATTTAGAACGTGCAGATTGTATTATTTAGCACGTGCAGAATGTATAAATTAGCACGTGCAGATTGTATTATTTAGCACGTGCAATCTTTGCACGTGGGAGTGTGTACTTGAACTACCGTGGTGTATTTGCAATGTGTGTATTCTGTTTTTTTCGTAGCGAGTTCTCTTTTGGTGAAGAAACACTGCTTCTAAATCTTTGTACCACTTCAAGGACTGGGCATATTCAACCAATCCTGACACAGTTAAACGCCCTAGATCATGTGATCTCTCAGATCCGTTTCCGGCGCGGTGGAAACCTCTTTTCCGAGAACAGGAAACCCTCTTTTCCGAGACCTGGACTCCGGAGCTGCGCGCTTACACATGCGCGTTATCTTTGCGCGAGGAAACCTACAATCGACACCTCGCGCCTTACACCACCGTCTCTGCAGATCATGCGATGTATCACAGTGATCATGGAATGAAATGTGAAGGAGCCACCTTGTTCATTTGTTCTAAATTACATTTCCATCGTTTTTCTGGACACTTCAAAACACGCTCATTTCATATTCCCAATGAAAAAATATGTATCTAATAACATAATTTAGAGATTTTCAACAGCACAAAATAAGAAACAACTTCAGTTTTTAGTATTATTCAGGCCTATAACAGTTCTTTAAGACGGGTTACAGACAAGAGGTCCCCCGTCACTTCCCTCCCGGCCCATCCTCATGAATGGTAAAGGATACTCCGCCATCATTTTCTGTAGAGAGAGGGAGCGGGTTAGAAAGTAGCTTTAGTATTTGAAGGGGAATGTATCAATCAATATTGTGATTTCCAAAATTCTGAATAACAATCAATAAATATTGTTGTCTAATGATTTCCAAAAGTCTGATAAAATCACCTGGTTTTGTGTAGCAGCATCAGATAGCTCATCTATGTGTGTTAGAGGGTCCGGATCAAAGTTAGGATCGGCGTGGGGCGACCAAAGCCGAACTGTATTGTTCAGACCTGAAGGAAAAGTAGGTGAGAGACAACGAACAAATTGAGAGAGAACTTCGTAACTCAAGGTGAGATAAATACAGAAAAATACGAGGAGAACCCATGATTTCTCTTATCTGTGAAAGAATGAGGTATAAACTAACCCGATGAAGCGATAACATGCTGGTTTGGGTGGGGTTGTACACAGTTAACCAACATCGAATCAGCGAATATAACTTTCTGAAGGGTCTGAGTGGGTCGGTACCAGAGGAACATGCCCTCGTCATCACTACCAGATATTATATATTCCTGAGGGGGAGAGGTGGTATTTGGGGGGGGGGGGGGGGGTATTTGGTCTCTATTTCACACCGATTGTGCTGGTAATTTCTAGCCTAAGGCATGCATGTTACAGCTATAAGAGTCAGTACAGCTGCTGTACTAGCGTGCATGGTACTACAAAAGTGATGGTACTACAATGATGTACTAGTGTAAAGCTGTAAAAGGAGCTTTTTATTAATTTACCAATCTCTCTCTCTTGTCTCTTGGGGTATAACTCTACCAACCATATCTACCTGTTCGGGCCCAAAAAAGTTTGCCTCCTTGATGTCGGTTTGAACGTTGCAAGCCCCCGTAAACCGGGACAAGTAATCAGTTGCAGTAAGCAAAGACCGGTCCGATACAGCAGGCTCTGAAAAAGGGGGCAAATGTGAAATATACAACTAGGTTCACATTTTAACGTCCATTATTTTTTTTCAAACCATTGTAACACCGTGACTTGTCACGGGCAACAACAATTGTGAGAGATAACTTACCTTTTAGCCCACTTTCAATAGCATCATCAATCTTCTCGGAGAGCGACTCAAAACTGGGGTCAGCGGGTCGACCATGTCGGGCTTGGAACATGCCCATCTTAGTCCAGGCTACCTTATTGAAATCCATCTCGTGCAAACTTTGAATCTGAAACATGTCCTTGAAATAGAGCGGATATTGAAAGCACCCGTAATAATATGAGAGATAGCTATTAGTTGATGGTGGGTTGAGAGAGAATATATTCACGATGGGTGAAATTTAGAGGTCGTGGTCGAATGAAACATTTGGTTACGAAATAACCCCTCTGGCAAGGGTAACTTCATTACTAAATGAAACAGCTTACATTACCTGTCGGAGGTATGCTTTCTCATTAGTTGGGTCGATATCTAGTGCAGTGAGAGAGTCTCTGTATGCAGCATATTTGTCTCCCTTCCAGCCTCTCTTGAGAAGCGCTATTGCCCTGTTGTTTAGCAGGATAACGTTATCTGGGTTCCTGACTAGGAGGGGAATTGATAAGAGAATCTGCTACGGGCATGAACCCCTGACTAGGAGGGGGGATTGGTTAGAGCTCATCTGCTACGGGCATGAACCCCTGACTAGGAGGGGGGATTGATAAGAGCATCTGCTACGGGCGTGAACCCCTGACTAGGAGGGGAATTGATAAGAGAATCTGCTACGGGCATGAACCCCTGACTAGGAGGGGGGATTGGTTAGAGCTCATCTGCTACGGGCATGAACCCCTGACTAGGAGGGGGGATTGATAAGAGCATCTGCTACGGGCGTGAACCCCTGACTAGGAGGGGAATTGATAAGAGAATCTGCTACGGGCATGAACCCCTGACTAGGAGGGGGAATGGTTAGAGCATCTGCTACGGGCATGAACCCTTGCCTAGGAGGGGGAATGGTTAGAGTATCTGTTACGGGCGTGAACCCCTGACTAGGAGGGGGAATTGGTAAGAGCATCTGCCATGGGGCCATGTGCATTAAAACCCGTCTTTTATTGGGACGCTGTGAGAGGTTTTGAACAAATAACAATATCAACTAGCAAGGCAAGGGAGAGGTTAGAGTGCTTCGTACGTAAATGTTTCTAAACGTGTACTAATGCAAATGATAACTCACCAATGCATTCGGAATACCGGACCACTGCTTTATTGTATTCTTTGTTGTTAAAGTACCGATTTCCTTGGTCCTTTAGTGCTTTCGTCGCAGGATCGAGAGGTCTCGCCCTAACCAACATTATGTTAGGTTATTGATGTCTCGATATACAAGGACAAGGCGTGACAGTAACCAGTTTAGGGGGGACATTTTTTGGCCAAGATATATTTACAGGAAATTTAATGATTACAATTGAGAGTGGAAGAAATCAAAAACTTTGACCAAGGTGATACAGTCGGACCCCGATTTAGTGGCCCCCGATTTAGTGGCACCCCGATTTAGTGGCAGGATTTTTTTCCCCCAAAAATTTTTTTTGATTTTTTAAAAATTTTTTTTGAAAATTTTTCAAAGGAATACCAGCCACGTCCGAATCGTGTTTCGAATCAGTGAATCTTATCACATGTCCTGCTGCTAATTAGACGGTTTGGAACGAACTGATATATGATCCCCATGGGGGCCATTGAATCATAAGTTCACCAAGCGTCAAAATTTCGATTCGATGGGGATCACGTTTCGATTCGTTCCGAACCGTCTAATTAGCAGCAGGACATGCGATAAGATGCACCGATTCGAAACACGATTCGGACGTGGCTGGTATACCTTTAAAAAATTTAAAACTTTTTTTGCAAAATTTTACAGTACGATTGTCAATGCTTTGATCGGTGCTCCCCATAAATTTTGAGAGAAAAAGTTATTTTGAAATTTTGATACTTCCTCACCCGCTTAGGGTGCCCCGATTTGGCATGGTATCACGTATCGGTTCGTTTCGAACCGTCTAATTAGCAACAGGACATGCGATAAGATGCACTGATTCGAAAAACGATTCGGACGGGCTGGTATAACTTAGAAAATTTTTCACAATTTTTTTGAAAAATTTATTTGATAGTTTTCTATTTCTAATCAGAAATGATCATGTAATCAATACATAAATATTGCATATAACAGTTAGAGGTGTCTTTAGTCTTAGTATAGCATTTTGGGCATAAAATAGGTTTTTATGGGCCAAATATGGCTCGCCCCGATTTAGTGGCACCCCGATTTAGTGGCAGGATTTCTTTCCCCCGAGGATGCCACTAAATCGGGGTCCGACTGTACCTGTATTTCCCTGATGTTGTTCCTGAAGGCATTTCCTCACCTGTGAGGCTTGGTAAATCAATCACCTGACACCCACCTTCCATCTCGTATAGGTACACCTGGGAAGGGAGGTGTTAACCGTGGTTACCATGGTAACAACATGGTAACCATGGTGACAACAGACAACATGGTAACCATGGTAACAAATTGCTCCTGTACCTGTTCGCATCCCATATTAGAGAGGAGATAACGGCCAGTATTATCGAACGTACACCACGTGACAGAGGGAGAACCATGCATTTGGTAGGTTCTTTTGCTGTAAAGTAGATGACCAGGAAGGAAACTTAGAACAGGCACTGTCGAGTCATCGTCCTGTAGGATGATTGTAACTAGGTAACCATGGTAACTATAGGTAACTAAGGGTTACATGGAACATGCCTGGTAACCATGGTTACATACCTGGTAACCATGGTAACATACCTGGTTACCATGGTAACATCTAGTACCTGGTCAGATGGTGACAGCATTCTCCTATCGTATACCCTAGTTACAGGATCTTCAGATCCAACACATAGCAAGTGTGGTTGGGCCGGGTTACTGTTGATGCATTTTATCTAGAGAGAGTCAGTTGTTACATTCAAACATAACTAGGTCTAAAGATAAAAGCGCTGGCAAGCGCAAAAGTAGTTATCCCCCCTAAAAGCTCCGCCAGAAACGCAGTTATTATATACGTTTCATGGGGAATAATCAAACACATTTATTGTACGTACCGATTGGTTTTTAAGTCGTATCAACACATTCGGACATGTATCATCGTTATCATTTCTAGTACTGCAGATGTGACCCTCCCGTATATCAAACTGCCTGTAACAAACATTTGTTATTACAGTTGTAATGTTGCTACAATTGCTGGCACAGAGAGAGAAGGTAGAACAAGGCAATTCTGTTACAACAGAGAAGTACCCGTTAATGAATTGTTTACAATATCTAGAGAGTCTACAGGAAACATAATCATGATGATGATCAACTACCATTACCTTGCAGTACCATCCTCTGAAGAACTGAGTGCTATGTATTCACTATCAGGTACTGTACAGCACCTCTTTACACGGTTACTATGGCAACTCCACTGACTTAGAACATGTTCCTCCTCGATGTCAAGATGGTGGACTCTCCCATCCCCCGAGCCACTTATCACCTCTTTTTCATTATTGATAAACTGAAATTGTAGTCAGGCCGTTACTGTAAGTTAGTAACCAATAGTTACTATGTACTAAAATACTTTTTTTATAGTACAGGTGTTTATAGTATGTAACTAGTTGTACCGTCTCAAATTGATTTACCAAACCCTTACAGAACACGCTCGCTCTGTGACGATTGATCATCAAAATACAACATACCTTTACAGAGAATATGTTATGTTCGTGTCCTGATGCAATGGTAGCTAGAAGGGGCTGCCTACTATCTGGTTCCCAAACACACACATTCTTGTCATCTGACCCACTCAGTAACCTGTGTCCTGTCTTGCTCCACTGGATACAGTTAACACAGCCTCGGTGCTTCTGTGGGGGGAGTTGAAATAATAAATAAGGGGGGGGGGGGTTGTAGCAATGAGGGGGGGGGGGGGGGGCACTGTGGCCTGTCTTGCTCCACTGGATACAGTTAACACAGCCGCGGTGCTTCTGTGGGGGGGGGGGGGGGGTGAAATAATAAATGAGGGGGTGGGGACACTGTGTCCTGTCTTGCTCCATTGGATACAGTTAACACAGCCGCGGTGCTTCTGTGGGGGTTGAAATAATGAGGAGGAGGATTGTAAATTTAGGGAGCGGGGACACTGGGCATGTCTTAGTTCTTGGAATTAATTAGCTCGCTAATTTACTGACCGCTAATTCCTTGTCTAGTGTTAACTTGTCAGTAAGATAGCTTGACAGTCGTCTTCTTAAATTATACCAGCTGTGAAACTGAAAGAGAGGTGTTTGATAATATAAATCGAGAATGTAGGCTAATTGGACGTCCCTTTCTTAAGTGTGTGGGGGATATTTATTTAGATGTAGAAGGGGAGAGATTTTTGGAGTGAGGGGTTGTTGTACCTTATTTTCCTCTAATGCTCTCAGCACATCTACCATTTTACTTCATTGGTGCTAGAAATATAAAAAGTGCATATAAGAGCTTGATAAAACATCGAATCGGAAAATTAATCAATCGGACAATTAATTATTAGGAATTATAAATCTTTGATAAACACACTCTTAAATAGCAGGTTTCAACCGAATTCAAAAACTACATCTCTAAACACAAACAGTATACACATGCATGAAAACTGGTAAAAATTCTAAAGGTATTTTGATAAGTTCATGAATGATAAATTGGCTATGAATTTCAAATCTAAATAATCTACCAATAAGGAGCTAATTCCTGGCTGGCACGTCTGGTATACATAACCTGTCCTTCTGATGGATAATCATCTACCATCCGTTCCGAAACCAACTGATAATTCGCCCCCTGATTGTTGTCCCAGAATTCCATGTCGTCAAGGCGATACGACAAACAAAACTCTATCTCCTGGCCCAGATAAAGAGGCCCAAAATGAATTGAGAATGAAAACTCATCTACTTCATTGTCAACTTGACGGAAATAGGAACAGGGGGAATCTGAGTAAGTCAACCAGTGGTTTAGGGTGTACCGCAGAGAAACAACCTTGTGGAATGAGATGTTTTCAACACGGACCCTTCCATCGATTGTACTGCCAGTGATTTTGATCGAGCTGAGACAGATTTTATAGATTTTTAGTTGGTCTCGGTGTGGTGGGAGGAGAGTGAACGTCTGTCGGAGGACTAGGATTTTCCTTGATGTGTTCTGATGTGCCATACGGGGAACTTTCAAGACAACTTCCTCCAGCAGATCATATTCCTTGCTCTGAAAAAAATCAAAATATATTTCAAACGCACCGCAATAAAATGGCAAGGATCAGTATCAGTACTTAAAGAATAAATTGGTTCCTAATTTCATTTGTTATACCTGTACAAGGGGAAGTCCATAGTTGTCAGCAAACTTGACCTTCTTCTTTTGCTTTGTCGTTCGCTTTCTCTCTGCTGTACCCGGCCCTACAGAAAGGCTGTGGAGCGCCAAAACTAGTGCACACATGTTGGATCCTTCGTGACGTCATGAAATCAGCTTAACCATAGCTCCTTTATACTAAAATGTTATTGATATTTCAGTAATGCTGCAAGGGCCAAGCAGGGTCCAGGGGTGCCAATTGCCATGCAGTCCCGGCTGGGTTTAGGGCCCCTAAACCCAGTCGGGACTGCATGGCAATTGGCCCCTAAATTAGGGGCATGGTAGTGCCCCCACGAGAAGGGCCCAGGGGCTGCAACCCCAATAGGATTCGAGGGGGCTGGGCGAAAGCTGTTTCCCTTTCATTACTGAAGGGCGCTGGAGCGAGCGACGAAAAAGAAAACTGAAAAACACTCTTTAAAAAACGTGAGGAAATTTGCACAAAATTTCTGAAACCACTCCTGGGATTTCGGACCAACTAGGCACTATTGAGGAGAAAATTCATCAGAAGCTCCTCCCGGCGATAACCGGTCAGCCAGTTGTAAATGAAACCTTGAGATTGGTTGCAGCCCTCCCTGTAAGATTCGGAGGACTAGGAGTAGACAACCCTCAAATATCATCAGACTCAGACTACAGTTTCTCAAAGTTTGTTACTGAAGAGCTCTCAGTTGCAGTCCTAGCTCAACAGGAAACATTCAAAATCAACCAAAAGGAACGAGCAGAGAAGAAAACCCTCATCCACCGAACAAAGAACGATATTCATCAGAAGAAAATCGACGAGATCAAAAACATGATGACTACAGCTGAAATCAGAAACCTGGACCTACTCACGGAAAAGGGGGCCTCATCCTGGTTAACATGTCTCCCTCTCCAATCTTTGAACTTCACCCTCAACAGACAGGAGTGGCACGACGCCATGTCAGCCCGTTATAACCTGCCTCTCGTCGGACAGGCCTTACCTCAACATTGTGCATGTGGGGAAGAAAACACCATCGATCACCTCATATCCTGCAAACTCGGAGGTTTTGTATGTTTCCGACACAACAACGTGAGAGATTTCATTGGCCACGAACTGAATAAAGTATGTGTCGACACTAAGATCGAACCCCATCTCCTAAATGTTAGAGGGGTGAATCTTCCGGCTGGCACTATAACAGCCGATGGCGCCAGACTTGACATCAGTAGTCGCGGCTTTTGGTCGGATATGGACAATATCTATTTCGATGTAAGGATTTTCAATCCAAGGATATCGTCCAACTCAAATCAGACCATCGCCAAAACATATGAAAAACACGAGAGAGAGAAGAAAACATCCTACCTCCACCGTGTCCTAGAGGTGGAAAAGTCAACATTCACACCACTGGTAATGTCAACTACAGGGGGCCTCGGAAGGGAATTTAATAAGACTTTGAAACAATTGGCTGAGAAGAAGGCGACTAAAACAGGATATTCATACGATCAGTGCATCCGGTACCTGAGGCTAAGGTTGTCATTTGCCATGGTCCGCTCCGTCAGGGGGCACCGCGGACGACTGAGGGCAGAAGGCAGCAGCGGTCGGGATGACAGTATCTACCAAATAGACTAAATCTTTATTTATATAATTTATTGACCCCGTTTGTTTAATTTATTATTGACATTGTAAGTGTGTGTACCACTATTTATATTCAAGGCCAAAATCGGCCGACCCCCCCCCCCAAAAAAAAAAAAAAATTCTGAAATATAAAAATTGAAATCGGCACGCGGGCCGCGCATGATTTTACGCCGCGTAGTTCCAAAATTGGTATTTTCGCGTGCGACGTTACTTTAGCCAATTGGGACGATACATTTTGATCTTTGGCGTCTGGGATACGCCATTCCAAAACACAGACAAAGTCAAACAAACAATTTAGATAAACAAGTCAATAAACAAAAGGAAAAACAAATACATAACACTCCGGTTTACAAAATCACTTTTGCGCTGTCTGGCGCCGCGACCCATCTGAGCGCACTGTCGGTATGGCGCCGCCATACAGCTTTTGCGTTGTTTCAGTTTGGCTCAAGCCTCAAAATCAAACTCAGATTAAATCAATAATGTAACAACGTTATTAACATCAGCTGTAATATTAGCTGATACAGTGTAATCATAATCCGACACTTCGCCAATTGAATAAATGCAAACGAAAGATAGCAAAGCGGTCAGTATCTAGGGGAATCACTAGCAGGGAGCGAGGAACAGCGGTCAGAACATTAGCCTGACAGGGGAATCAGGGGGCGAATGTGTTTGGTTGATAGCTAATCATTGGGTCTACCAGTCCATCAACAGAATCCTCCAAACCCGGCTCGTGTTCTGGACTATACCTTCCCCTGCAAGCAGCAGAATTATAATCAAGGGGCCCTATCAGTTTCAGGGAAATCAATATGAATTTTCATTCACAAAGTCGACTACATACATACTTGTAGAAAATAAATAGAAACAGCCTGCATGCATGATATATGTCCCACACTCACATTTTAATCTGAATGTAGTTAATTATCCTCTGTCTTCTTCGATGTAACAAGTTATAGAACTGAAATAGATATTTTGTTAGAATCTTAACATGCAAACAAATCACCCCCGGTCTCATACAAACAGAGTATTCAGACGTTATTGATACTGTTATGTTCTAAGGACATGTGGTCGGGACTGATCCCCTTTTAATATAAATACCCCCCCCCTTACATTAGTACACTTACAGCAAATATGAAGGGAGTGAGGAAGGTTAGACCGAGAATTATCACGCTGGAGTGAGGTGTGATAAAGGAGCAGAGATAGACGGTAACAGATATACTTGGAACCAACATAGCTTTAAACAGTAGCAGGACATCCGCGTAGTTTGACATGTTAACTGTCGTTACCCTGTGAGAGATAAGGATTAGATTAGAGGAAATTTGTCACATTAAATGACTGTAACATCACACACGCATGCCCTCTCCTGGTTCGGAGAGGGTAGTCTTTTAGTTGTGAGGACAATGGTCTCACTTTCCCGGGAGAGGGTTCCAGCCCTGTGTTTTGTATCATTGTATTTACCTCATGAGGATAGCCACTACCCACACTAGAACTTGGAAGAACCCGCTGAAGAACAACACCAAGCAGTGAAATCTTACTGAGCTCTGAAAATAAGAGGAGGGGTAGACTGTAGAGTTACTGGAGTTCACGGATTAAGTGGAGTGGACTGAACAGTATAAACTCCACAGACAGTACCTAAATAATGAATCATAGACCGTTTATTAATGAAAAACTGACAAGTTTAAATTGACTCGAATGACAGCAGGAATTCACCCCCCCTTTCTGTTGTTTCTGCGCGGGATGTATCACAATGGAGACCTCGCGCGTTACGTAAAGTCAGCTTTTTATCGCCCGGTACCCGGATACGAAACGGCGCATCGTACAAGTTGTAGTTTGTACGGTTAGGTATGTCGTTTCTACCGGTACAAATAAAACTAAACTGCATCATAACTCCGGTGTTATCAACTAAGTTATCACCTGTTCATTTTCATCGTAGTTGCTCGTTCTGTAGTTCTCCGGGTTAGCGTAGAATAGCAGTAGACCCGAGGAAAAGGGTACACCTCCAACAAATGCAAGAGCTATGGTGTTAAGTGCACCAACAATCGGGTTACTGCGTTCTATACTGGGAGAAAGTTGTGTTGGGCTGATTTAATGGGTGATTTAATGGGTGATTTATTGGGTGATTTATTGGGTGATTTATTGGGTGATTTATTGGGCGATTAGATGTATTGTCGTGTTCTAATTCTCCTAATATAATTTGTCGCGGGGTATCATGGTGAGAGATCAGGGTCGAACAAGGCACGTGTGAGTGATAGGACCACGACTTACTTGTGACAAAGCTGATGGTGTACAAACCACAGCACAGAAACGAGGCCGAAACAAGATACAAAGGATTGGGATGAATTCTTGAAAAAGTGCAGGAAATATTCATCATCCTTGTGCTCCTGCATTCTCTCCCTGAGACAGGGGGGGGGATGTTAGAGTTTAGAAGTTTAGGAAATTGTAATGACCTTTGAAGCTACACGTCGTTGTCATTTTTTGTTTTTTCTCTAAACACTATGAATCACTACTTTCACTTAGGAACCCAGGATCCTCCATTCTACAGACGCAGCACTCACAAATACAAACTATGTTACAAACAACACTCACGCAGTTGAAACAGCAAGAAGTGTCATTGATATCGCATACACTCCGTCACTAAATGCCTCGATTCGTTCCAGTGGTAGGGGGCTGTGGGCCTGTTCTATCGCAATATCAAACAAACTGTGACCTGGGAGAATAACATGGTTGTGATTGGATACCGCACCGGCAAGCGCAAAGGTGGAAGTTGTTTAGATAATTTAAATAACTTACCTAATTAAATAATTAAACAACTTACCTAAATACCATCTCTCAAACTTCCCTATCACAAACATGGTCAGTAACACCAAGATAAACATCACCGACAGAGCAAACTGAATGAAAGGGAAATGGGGAATAATGTCTATATTAGGAAATTAGGGGAATTATTTCCATATATTGAAATCTTGTAGAGATTAAAAAACTAAAGAAGAAGTGACGCTCCGATTGGTTACTACATATACTATACCAGTTATAATGTCCTACCTCAGCAAGTTTGTACGTGTAGATACAGACAAGTCCTATAAGAGTTGGAAACCACGCATACATCAACAAGATGAACCTTCTCTGAACCTGCAGGGCGGGGATTAATAATAATAATAATACTAGTTGGGTTGCCATGGTTACTATTGTTCCTCTTGCAACCTCTCGGAGATGTTATAACACACGTAGGTGTTAGTTATAGTTAATTATCAATTAGTGACTGTTAATTGTTAATTAGTGACTGTTAATTACCTTCTGATGTGACACCACGTTGGTATGGTGAGCGGCCCGATCTCTGAACACGTAGAACACTGTGATCGTTAGTAGGAGGCATGCCACTACCAGATTAACTGCTGGCATGTGTGCCATGTAGGATTGGAGGCTGATAGCGTCAATCCAGAGGTTCAGAGTTAGTGGTAGGAATGATAGGACACACAATAGAACCTGAGTAAAAGGGATATTAGTTAGCTGGGATTAAACATAGAGTTTGGTGACGCAGTCACCCCTACACAAATCGCGGCAAACGAAGCCCGCATGGGTGATGGCATCACCAAACAGAGTGTGTCCGTGTGTCAATACTAGGAATTCAACTGTCTACAAGTACTGATTTGTGTTTGTTAATTCAGACAGATAATACTCAGGTTGAATTACACACACACTCCCAAATTCCTCCACACAACTCTTCTCTTGCTACAGGCGAGATAGCAGCTGGGTGACAGGGGGTGACGTCATGTAAAATCTCTGACCTCACCCGCCGTCTCTACACACTGATTACAACTGCCGTTTAACTTGCCCAGTGATTTGAACGTGCAGAGTGAAATCAATTATGCACATTTATTGCACACTCCCATGAGCTATTTACCAAGTTAAGCCAGGTTAAAACATCATTACTGTTTATCACCAGTTTGTACAGCCTCACATGACACCCCCAGAACGAACTGACCATGATGAAACAGGCAAAGTACGCCACAAACTTGGGAATATGTTCCACAAGTGCCGCTTGTAAGAAAAATCCTTCCTGTGGAGGAGATAGTTTCAGTAGAAATAACATGTTTAACATGTTTATAACATGTATAACATGTTTAACATGTAAAAACAGGATTACATTTACAGTGTGATTGGTTACGTGGTGAAATATTCAAGTACAACTACCTCAGCTAAATCTTCCTCGGTTATTTTAATTGTCACAACAAGGACGGTTGATATGATACTAAAGATCGCATCTGTGAACATGTTGGACCGCTCCGAGGGCCACCAACGCAGTGGGTCATTGAAACCATGAGAAATCGAATAATCATCGAACATTAATCTACAGTAATAGAAGCAGCAATAAAACAGAGAACAGTCAAATTAAGTACAAATAAATTTTTTGATTGGACAGGGTAATCAAAAAGTCGTCGTTTGAATTCCTCAACATAGATTGTTGATTAAACGTATTTGTAATAACAACTCCTTGATTTGCAAAACAAAATTTGTTTAGTCAGGGATATTTGGTAGATTAAAAGACACAAAACAGAGCTCTACTCACACTCCTGAGCTCACTGTTAGGTAACTCAACAGTAACTACAAATATGGTGGCTACAATGCTGAACACGGCGTCACTGAACATTGACTGCCGTTCTGTCGACACCCATCTCACAGCCTGACTACCCGTGCTAACGCTACGTAGCATGGCTACCATGGAAGACAGAAGTTAGACACCAGGCAGCTGGAAGACAGGAGTTAGCAGGGACGACACGCGTGGGTCAGGGGCAGTGCGCAGCTTTGAGCTGCTCTGGTCAAAATGCGGCCGAAACATTTTTAACTCGCACGTTCCGTCGAAATACCCAATGCGGACGGTCCGCATTGACTTTTTTGACGTAGCGCGCCAATCAAAAATACTGCGACGGCAAAAAAACCTGTGTGGCGCGCGGATTTCACTAAAAATCTCATTTGAAACATCAAATTTTGAGAAAAATTGACCCTTTTCCTTGAATTTTTTCTTTTTCTCTCCGTGATCCAAAGTAAAAATGCGGACGCGTCCGCATCGTCCGCATGGCAGAGCCGCCCCTGGCGTGGGTGACTGGTGTCCGAGTGTCCGTGGACAGTGGACACCCAGGCCGAAAACAGGGTCCCATTTTTCACAAAAGGGTTCAGAAATGCTTAAAATCTTTTAAAAACGCTTACAAATTTCGTTCCTGAACCTTGCTTGAGGGGGCTTCGCCGGGACTCCGCCCCTGGACCCTGCTTGTGGGGGTTTCACGCCTCTGACTGAGCCTGCTGAGTGCTGAACCTACCCTCCGAACACACAGGGACTTGCTGGGCCGAAGACCCAGCGCGGTAACTGAAAGGGACCGGTAAATAGGCTTCCACGCCCGTGAACAGCCACCACCGACCACCTGAGGTGGAAATTTTCAATTTTTGAATTTTGTTTTGGGGAATTTTTTTTTTCGAGGTCGAGCGACGCGAAGATTTATCAAACGCGCGCACGATCCGATCGAATAAACGACGCGCATAAATATTTGCTGCGTACTCTTGAATAATTCGCACCGCCAATCACTATTACGTATCTTATGGTCAGATTCATGATTTTGTCACAGCAATAGATTTCAGTGAGTTGCCGACTACCGAGACAGACAGAAGTCCGAAAGGAGTATCACTATCGCGATCCTGTCTCTGTCTGGTTTCACTCTCATGAGATCTCACTCTCAGACGCACTACGCAGCCGATCTGAAAATTGAATCAGTGCTGAGGCTAAGCTGTCTAGTGTCTCGCCGCCATACATTGTCTGACACAATGCAATGTCTGACGGCGAGCTACCGACCTTGAGGATCAAAAAGGGGTGATTTCGCGGCGTCAAAGAGGGCTGTTATAGCAGATAGCTGTCTGACTGTCTGTCCATCCAATCTGCACAAATTGAAACTCAGAATTTTGCTGATAAAATTATAGAAAGCTACACTTTATTATAACACGGGTAAATTAATGTGTGAAAACCGCTTTCTATGATGGTAGAAATAAATAAATTAGAGATCCAGCTGCATGTTATATCGGGTTAAATATACTTCTCAAATGTGTCTCATCGGATCAAACATACTCAATCAAAATATGAACACTGTTATCGTGTGTATTAATCCATCGCTTCTCTTCATAATATCAATATTATTATCACAATAAATATCAAATTGCTTTGAAAATTCATCAAAAGACATGTGTGTGACCTGGGCATAATTCACAAATATAATACAGTGTATTAGTCAAATAATAGCTCATCCCAGATAATTTCTCTAATCACCACACATTAGTGTCAATAGATTTAACTAAATATTATTGGGGCTGTTCAAATAGTGGACTCTAATTATAATAATGGGGGAGGGGTGGTAGTTAGTGGGTACAAAAAGTGGGTGTCACAAAAAATAGTTCTAAGTTCTATCACTGCAGTAATAATTACCACTAAAATCACTGGACAAAAACACTTCCATACATCCACTCATTTAGTTAGATTTGGGGGACAACTATATCGCGGGTGGATAAATTAAAATTAACTGCAAAAACTTTCAGAACTGTGTTAAATATATCTCACTAAATGAGTGGAAAAGGTGAGTGTGTAAGCGCCCTGTGCATGGAGTCCATCATGGTGTGTGTGTGTAACCATGGTAACTGAATTGGTACTGTGCAACCATGGTTACTAATGGTTAGCAGTTGCCAGACCCCAGTACGGGTGATCGCCCCGGTTGGAGAACCGAGATCGAGGATGTTCCTTGCTATACAGACAGTTATTCACCGCGCTAAAGTCACTATCAGAAGCGGGGATGGATCCGATCAGACCAGAGTTAGGTGTTGACACCACTGGGCCGGGTGGTGGGGTAGGAGTGTTGACCACCGGGGCAGGGCTGCCGGGGTTAGAGTGCTCTGAGATTGGTATCAGAGGTTTGGTAGGTTCCGAGACCGCGGGAGGGGTAGCAGATCCTCGTTCAAGGGCCTGGATCCCTGGGTAACTCCATGCTCTGAGAGAGAGAGAGAGTGGGTGTTAGGGGGGTTGCCCTGGGGGGAGGAGAGGGAACAGGAAAGAGAGAGAGAGGAGAGAGAGAGGGGAGAGAGAGAGAGAGAGCGAGAGTGAGTGAGAGTGAGTGAGAGAGAGAGACAGAGAGAGAGAGAGAGAGAGAGAGAGAGAGAGAGAGAGAGAGAGAGAGACAGAGAGAGACAGAGAGAGAGAGACAGAGAGAGAGAGAGAGAGATCAGTAACTCACCCAGTATCACCAGGAGCATGTCCATACATAAGTGGTATGTAACTGGAGTTGTAGAAGTTGGTAACCCTCAAATCACCAGGATAATCGATGGCGGTGGCAGCGTTCAGAGGCGAACCACGGTACCCAACACTCTCCCGAGCAGCGGGAGGGAAATCTGGGAAATTAATTAGAGATTAGTTAATTAATTACAGGCTTTAAATTACAAACTTATAAATAACAGACCAGTAAATTCGTAACTATGGATAATTGATGGCTCCTTACCTGCTAAAGCTGCACTGTATGGTATCTGAGCGTTCGCTAACCCATCACTCCAAGCGGTGGTAGAGTAGGGGTAAGTGTCGATATCATAGCAGGCCTTGCTGAGCTGGCTGGGACTGGTACTAGCTCCCAACAGCATGGGAAGGGGCACCGCTGAACTGGTCGCCTGAAAATACTGAACTAAGGTAACGATCAATAATTAGCACACACACGTGTTTTGATGTGCCAGTTTATATCTGTCTGTCAGTGTCTGTATCACTGTCTGTCTGTCTTTCTATCTGGCTAGACCATCTGTCTGTCTGTTTATCATTCTGTCTCCTACCTGGGGAGCGGGGAGGTCCTCTGGATAGGGAGCGATGTGGAGAGGGACTCCATTCTGGACTGGAGAGTTCATATCAAACTGACTCTGTTGATCTGAAAGGGAGAGAGAGGGGGTGAGGGACAATATATCACGTGACGAGGAATTGGGCAACCAGCCAAACCATCTGGGACTCTCTCTTTCTCTCTCTCCCTCTCTATCTCTCTCTTTCTCTCTCTCTCTCTCTCTCTCAATCAGAGATCCATAGACAGTTCATCTAGCATTACAGTAAAATTAATATATTGGACAGTGGGCGCTTTACTTTTCCTAGCAGAGACATAGCGAGGGAAAGAGGGGGAGAGAGAGAGAGAGAGAGAGAGAGAGAGAGAGAGAGAGAGAGAGAGAGAGAGAGAGAAAGAGAGAGAGAGGGAAAGAGAGAGAGAGAGACAGAGAAAGAGAGAGAGAGAGAGAGAGAGAGAGAGAGAGAAAGAGAGAGAAAGAGAGTGAGAGAGAGAGAGTGAGAGAGAGAGAGAGAGAGAGAAAGACACAGAGAGAGACACACAGAGAGACACAGAGAGAGAGAGAAAGGAACACGTGGTAAATCAGGTGATCTAAAGTCCAGGGGGTCTCTACTCCCTTCATGGTAGATCCCTACTCATTACACGGACCAACTCTCTGTACACAATACAAGCTACACACTGTAACACACCAGCTTTTATTGGTTACCAAAACAGTAACACACACCAGCTTTTATTGGTTACCAAAACAGTAACACACACCACTTTTACAGGTAACCAAAACAGTAACACACACCCGTTTTTACAGGTTACCAAAACAGTAACCAAAACATCAATATGTATGTTAAATAACTTGTTAACGATGAAATCTCCACAGTACTTACATTTGCAGCTCGATTTCCCAGTGGGTGCTTGTGTGTGTTGGATGGACCCTCCCGCTGCAATGAATGGGGGTGCTCCATAATGTTCCAAGGCTATGATCACGTGATTAACATCTTTAGACTCGTGACGCTCCTCGGCAGCTTGGGTGGCGGTTCCGGGCTCTCTGAACCCTTTTGCGAAGGGGTTGTGCTCGATCTTGAGTTGGGTTATCTGAAATGAATTAGGATTAGTATATTCAGTACTATCCACTGTGCAGGTGAGAAACAGTCTGTAGTTTCCAAAATGTTAGTGTGAGCATGATTTCAATCGCTTAGAAACCTATCTTCATATCCAATGTACTGGTTGTCATAGTTACGGTCTCACTCAGCCCCCTCCATTAACCACCCAGTCAGTGATCCTGGTCCCCGAAATGAAAAGCTTCTCCAGCTGAGATGGACCAATCATATGCCTCACAGAGAGGGAGAGAGAGAGAGGGAGAGAGAGGGAGAAAGAGAGAGAGAGAGAGAGAGAGAGAGAGAGAGAGAGAGAGAGAGAGAGAGAGAGAGAGAGAGAGAGAGAGAGAGAGAGAGAGAGAGAGAGAGAGAGATAAAGAGCTGAAAACAGAGTGAGTGGGGTTGGATGCAGGGGTCCAAGAGGGCACACATATAAAAGGGGGACTGGGCTGGGTGTGGTCGGTGTGGGACAGAGCTGAGTAAACATGAACCTTTCTCTCTTCATATAATGGCCACCAAACGATCTCTAAGGGAATGTAAGAGGGGGAGATAGAGGCATCCCTAGAGAAAGAGAGAGAGAAAAAGATAGGGAGAGAGAGAGAGAGAGAGAGAGAGAGAGAGAGAGGAGAGAGAGAGAGAGAGAGAGATAGTGATAGGGAGCTGGGAGAAAGAGAGATATGAAGATAAAGACTGGAGAGAGAGAAAGGGATCAGAGAGAGGGTGGGTGGAGAATAAGAAGGGATGTTGAGATGGCGGGTGGTGAGAAAGCCGGTGTGGGTTTTGTGGTGGGAGGGGGACACCAATCGAGATGGTGGGAGGAGAGTAAGTGGATGTTTGTTTTGCAGATTGCCTCTTCACCAGAGTATTATATATTGGTTAGTGAGATCTAGACGAGATTTGGAGAGGATAGATCTAGGAGCTATAGAGATATGAGATAGGCATATCCTATCGATAAAGATCGAGCTCGGATATAGTGTGAGAGAGAGGGAGTGAGAGTGAGAGAGAGAGAAAAAAAAGAGAGAATTCGAGAGGAGTGTTACTCGTGGGATTTGAAACGCAAATTTGCTTTCACCAGGCATCACCATGTTTCTCGAGACAACTTCTCACGCTGCCCTGCCCCCTCTAAAGCTAACAACTCTCCCAAAACGATTATGATATCTCTGTCTGTACCGGCCTATCAATCTCATTCTATAAACCCTTTCTGATCTATATCTGTCTCTCTTTCAGTTTTTTTAGTTCTTTCACAGCTCAATCAGTCTCCACCACTAGATCACTTACTAACTTGTCGCTTCCCTGTGTCAAAATGACAAATTGGATCTAAGAACTCTCCCTGCAATCATAGCTAGAGACATACCGAAAATTATTTTTCTATTACTATTTTCCAACCCATACATTGATGCCCCCATTCCAATCATTCATCCCGTTCAAACCGGACAGTCCAAGTTGTGTTGTTCATACAAAGCGGACCCAGTGTCAAAGTTCAATACTCACTTTTTCACTCTGATAGGCGGTGACGGCATAGAATTCTGTCTCAGGGAAGATCATGGTTCTGAAAGCACACCATGGGATTTTGTATACGTCGTCACACTGCACGATATGTACACGGGGCTGGTATCGGTGCATTGAATTTAATATCGCCTGGAGAGAGAGACATGGGTTAGTCTGGGTTTAGCAGGGTGGTAAAGATGTTTTAGAGTTTACAATGGTATTTTCTCTATTTTGTACTTTTCGCGCCATTCCGGTACGCTAGTACTAATAGGTCTAAGCATGCTAAACTGTTCTCGGTGCGATCCAGGCAAAGAAAAAATCGAGGGGAAAAGATAAAGAGAGAGAGAGGGAGAGAGAAAGATAAAGAAAGAGAAGAGAATAAAGTAAAATTCAACATTCCACGAATTATAAAAACCGCTGAGGTATAAAAAACTTACATAACCACCAGTGTCCGAGACGTTGTTAGTCATCTTCAGTTTATGGAAGCTAACTATTTTTTTCATCCAGTGGGCGCCAGTGTTGGGTGATTCGGGGTGGACGTACATTCGCTTGGGGGGTTCCGGGTCCGCTTTGCCGGCTACTACCCACTCACAATTACTAAACTTGTACCTGCACAGGGGAGATGGTGTCAGTGAAATATTTGAGGTTGTAGTTCTCATCCTGGATGTGGCGAGTTTCAAGAATGTACAGGGAGTAAAAATGGTTTCAACTTTAAAGTGTAAACATCCTTTTCCCGGGGTAATTTACCTGCAGTCATCGGCCGGCACAATGTCGACTAGAAAGGCGTACTTCGCATTGGGATCTAGTCCCGATACTTTGCATTTTAGGGCAGGGAATAGTCTCCTGAGTAGAGGAATTATATGTTATAGGGTGTGGTGTCACGATTATGGGCTGCAATCATTTCATTATTATTATTGGACTTTATTTAGGGATTTCCGCGGAGGGAGGGGTGATACCCCTGACGACATGAAGAGATGAGTGGGTGGAAGGTAGAGAGATAGAAAGATAGAGTGAATTTTGAAAAGGAATGGCCGCAACAAGAGTGAGTATCACGTGAAACGCTCGATTGCTTTGATGGTGATTTGTTGGGAGTGTTCCTGCTTTCTCTCTCCCCCTCACTCTCTCTCTCTCTCTCTCTCACTCTCTCTCTCTCTCTCTCTCTCTCTCTCTCTCTCTCCTCTCTCTCTCTCTCTCTCTCTCTCTCTCTCTCTCTCCCCCTCCCAGCCCAATGATGGTCCCCAGGTAATGATTAGGTCTTAGTGTGACGATTACCAGGTCCCCTGAGGTACACACGATCAGTGATGATGTATACTCTATCACTCTCTCTTTCTCTCTTTCTCTCTCTCTCTCTCTCTCTCTCTCTCTCTCTCTCTCTCTCACACTCTCTCTCTCTCTCTCTCTCACTCTCTCTCTCTCTCTCTCTCTCTCTCTCTCTCTCTCTCTCTCTCTCTCTCTCATGCTGATTGCTTGCGAACAGAGATTCCCAAAAATGGTGACCGAAAGCGAGAGAAATATCGTTGGAAAAGATAGAGAGAAGATAGAAAGGAAAGTGATAGGGATGAGACTGAAAGAGGAGGCGACGGTTGAGGAGTGGTTGATTTAATGGCGCGGCTAGACGGTTGAGGAGGAGTGGTTGATTTAATGGCGCGGCTAGACGGTTGAGGAGTGGTTGATTTAATGGAGCGGCTAGACGGTTGAGGAGTGGTTGATTTAATGGCTAGACGGTTTCAAGGACTGAACAATATTCCCATCCTATATACATGAAATGAATAAAAGAAACCACTCCCCTTCACCACTCTCCTTCACCACTCCCCTTCACTCCTTCCCCCACTCATTCCCCTTCCCTTCCTTACCTTCCAGCCTTGGTGATGACCATCTCGGTTCCATGTTTACAGAAAGCCTGCCACAAATCCTTCTTCTCCAGCTCCAGGATCACCTCACTTTCCTCGTTGAGGGGTGGCGGGGGTGGGGCCTGGTCCCGGTCCGATCCAGCATCTGTAAACTGTAACGAAGGGGGTGAGTTTAATGCTCCCAGGGGGGGTATGTGAGTTTATTGGGATCGTGGACCCCTGTTAGCTCATTATAATGAAATCATATGATGATCTTATATTACGACTGTTTTGTTGACTGGTGAAGTTGTAAGACCGGACGGTTAAGAGAATGGAATGACACTTCTTCGAGTGAGAGATAGATGGGGGATGAGAGAGAATAGAGATAGAAAGGGGCTGTTATAGTTGAGTGATGAGAGAGAGAGTGGGAACAGGAAAACTACGAAGGGGGGGGGGGCAAGATGGGGAGGGGGGGGGGGTCGTTGGTGGTTTTTGTCGCACTGTGCACACAGAGGGAGTGGTCCAGCCGTCATGGCGCCTAGTGGGGCAATGGGGCATGTCTTGTGGGGCAATGGGGCATGTCCGGGCATGTTCATGGTTGTGTGCATGCGTGAACCATGGTTATTATAACTGGACTGACAAGACATCAATTGGATATGAATAGATTTATAGGGAAAACTTGGGCTATTTCAAAAACCAAAACGACGAAAATTGTACTAAACTGCCCCAGTTTACCCTAGATAAGAAAATGGAAGCATAATGGGAATTGGAAATATAATTGAAAACACGTACCTGGGTGCTCGGTGAACCATAAGCCTCAGTTTTGATGGTCTGGTAGTCAGGGTTGTACTCGTTTTTTATCAGGGGCTCTAAAAAGAAGAGAAAATACAATTAGATTCACGTCAATCGTTATTGAGGGGAGCAGTGAAAGACATTATTAGCGAACTTTGGGACTTTGGAACAGTAAAAGACAGTATTGAGGGGGAATAGAATATATTGGAGATAGAATTTAGAAAATACGAGCTGTCCGATACATTGTGAGCTGTAAATGTTGTTTTTAGGGAACGGTGGGAGATGATTTACTAACGTTTACACTGCTGCAATGTGAATTAACTAGGAAATGGTCGTTGACTAACTGTAAAGTTTTAGGGAACCTACAAT